>JBAIZZ010000163.1:130229-249354 GCA_037355905.1 Heliconius aoede | reverse complement strand
AAATTACATTAGCAGTATATAATTTCAATACTTAATTGTCAATCTTGTTTGACATTTATAACATTAAAATGTGGCGTTGACATATAAAAATATTTGACCTTCTGCTATGTATGTACTTGGAATTATAATGTTTACCTAAAAGTAAGCTAACTTAAGTTATAAAGATTGTATAATAAGCTTGTTTTTTTTTATATATATTTGTAAATATATAAAACAGAAATTTTTCATGTGTTGTAAAGATGATAAAACATTTAATCGCGAAATTAAATTATAATTTTAATGTCACTCTTATTAGAATATAGACAAATCTTTTATTTTGATATGCAAGAGTTAATTAGTATAAAAGAGAATTAATACTAATAATAATAGGCAAAAGTGAGTAAGTACTATATTTTCCCCCTGTACGTATCAGATATATAAATTGAACTAAGTGTTATAAATAATGCCTTCATTATCACGTGGTGGAACTTGACACAGAGAAAATAATAAAGTAATTTAAACAATAAAAAAACAAATAATTCTCCAGTATAAAAATAAAATATATCTACTTTTTATTCTCACAATCGGTCACTTCTATATAGTTTACATCATGGCAAAGTTGAGCTATAAATTCAGGTTAACTTGGTTTGGAGTTATGGCCGCCAACAGGTGTAAGCGACTCGCTCCATTGCTGTGTTTGCTATATCAATGGCGATTTGTTACCGAATATTATATGGTAAATAAAGTTTCATATTACTATATGTACTCAAAAAAATTATAGAAATAAAATAAAATGAATCACAGTGGTAAGGGTTGTGGCTTCTATTCCCACTCTAGGGAATGACTATGTTTCCTAGTAGGTAAAAGTCAATAAAATATATATGTAGTATGAATCTTAAAAAATGGGAAAGTGACAAACAGAGTGTTTCAACACTAGTTTCCCTTTGCCTGCCTACAAAGAAACTGCAGCAAAAAATATAAATATAAAGTTTTATCTCTAAAGCTTAGACGAGTGAGTCTTGTGAGCTTACATAGACAATGCCGTAAATATTTGGATGACATGTGTATATTGTTCCTTAGGTTACCCCAAAAATGTGGGACGTCCTCAAAAGATTGTCAAGAAAATGTAAGCCACGAGATCTCCGTGCTTTTTTCTTTCTTTTGTCACTGTTAATTAGGCCACAGCAATCCTCAAAGTGTGACACTTCTTTATGTTATACTAATATTATAAAGCTGAAGGGTTTGTTTGGTTGAACACACTAATCTTGAGAACTATTGCTTTAATTTTTTTTTATATTGGATAGTTAGTTATATGGAGGCAGGATACATCTCTCTGCGGCTTGGAATAATGTAATTTAGTTACATATCGTTATATATCGTTTAATTAAATGGAATTTAAATCCAAGCTTGGGTATTACTTAAAACTTATAATACTTAAAATATGTACACTTTTTATGTGTATATTTTAATCTCTCTTGTTTCTAAATATATAAAAAATACCAATAAATAGCAAGAAAACAACAAGTATCACCTACTAGTAAATTGGGCAAAAATGTAATTTGGGGATATGACCCAGCGGTCGCGGCCCAGCGCGGGCGGCGCGCCACAAATCATGGGCTTATGAAATTAAACGCGGGTGCTCGCGCTAACGATTGATAGTCCTGTTAGGGTCGTTTACCACTATCGTGATATTATGTCGTAGCAATATATATCTTACTGATAGTGTAAATGTGAATATTTTGAGGGTAAAAGCGAAATTTTATATAGGCATTAACTAATAATAAGTAGTAGTAATAAGTATGAAAGTTTGTTTTTATTGATGTTTGTCAGTGAGAAATATATTTATATCATGTTCAAAGATTGAATGATCAAAAAAATAAGTTCAGATAAACAATAGGTACGTTTGAATAAAATTACTTATCTTTTATCTATAATCAAGCATCGCTATAAATAGCTATAAAATATCTTCGCCCAGGGCTACAAGTGTTACACTTGTTTATTACATCGAGTCAGTAAATTTACATTCATTGCGCACGCCTTTAATGAGCTACAGTATTAACGACGAACTCTTTATGTTAAAAGTATTTAGAAAAACACGGAAATGCAGTGGTTGCAGGTTCAAATACAAATTAAAGAACAGAATAGCTACCACACTTTCTAACGCACTTTCTTTAGAGGGTAGTTAGAGATATATACTGATAATGTATGAATATTTCTCAAATTAAAATAGAACACATATCTATTTATAAGTTTTTATTATACCTACATCTATTTTCTTGTGAAGGAAAAGAATCAATGCTTTCAATTCAATATTTGCTATAGGAAACAAGAATCGCTCTATTTATTGCTGATATATTGAGCCGGAAACGCCGCCATATTGGGAGCTACTTCCGGGGCATTCAGCTATCCCTTAATTGTATTGTAACCCTCTTATTCCTTTTGGATTCAAGTCTAATAACACTTTTACTGCTATTTATTTATATATAAATGTAATTATTGCGTGCAAATTTGATATTGACGCCCTTCTACCTCAGTTGTTTGTGGTTATTATGAATTCGAATCCCAATATGTAGACTTTTAAAGATTCAGGCTTCAAGGCAAGAGAGAGAGAGAGAGAGAGAGAGGCGAGGGGCGGAAAATTTGCAATATATGTATATAAAACATACAATTTACAGAAAAATCTTCAAGTTTTTAGTTGAATACAAAAGAAACGTGCAAATATAGTGATTACTGAAAATAGCCTTCAGTTAAGCCCTTATTTACACAGACAATCTGCAAGATAACATAGATGATAAGAAACGATATATGTATAGCTAAATACCTGTTTCAATTACACTGGCACAGCGTCTAGCTTTAAATGTGGTGGTTGTAGATTCGATTTCCACTCGGGTGAAAGAATAACTTTTCACTTTCTCGATTTGGTAATAAGATAAAGCGCGGCGTTGAGTGCTGCCCCACACTTTACTACTTTGCAGGATACAGAGGGAAGCCATGTAAAATAATTTTTTTCTAATATAATAAATAATATAAATAAGTTAGGTTTTCTGCTTAGTTATATACAAAGTCGTCCATTCACACGAACAACAGGTGTTCTTAGACATTTTTATAGCCTCCGCACTTACGGAATGAGAGTTTAAGTCTTCAGTTAATTCTCCTTGTTTGATGGTACCATCGATATTAGGTTTTCTTTAAATAAAAAATAAGTAAATTAGATTTTTTTCTTGGCATTTTGTTTAGAAATCTGTAATGACAAAATTATTTGATATACGCACTAGTATGTGTATTTGATATAAGCACTACACAGTAATATTAAATAAAGAATAATAAAAAAAATTATAAAAAAGAAACCTCGACTTCACTCACGAGGTCAAATAAAATTAAGAGTTATATGACTTACATTTGACTAATTAAAGCCCTAAGTCTCTGTTAAAGTCACGTACAGTCTTCCTTAATAAATTGATTATTCAATACATTTCTTTTTTATTTGAAACAGTAGTTCTTGACATACGTGCGCTATCAATTAACTAAACAAATTCTTCATCTTTATAATATAATTATAGATGTATAGATTGTGGGTTCGATAATTACTCGAGGAAGTGAACTATTTATTTACATTTATAATTTCATTTCTTCGCTCTGGTGTCGAGGCTAAAAGCGGCGTTGAGTTCTGCCATTCAACACGCAATGCCTCCAGAATGCGGCAGAAAGTGAAGAATGGAGTGTCTTAGCATGAGGTTCCCTCTGCCTACCCTGCCGTGTGCAGGTGTGCGGGATACAGCGTGAAGATAATTTTTTTTTAGATTAACAACAAACTAATATTTTTCCTTAAAATCAGCGTAAACAAAGAAAACATCCCACAAAAATGTGTCAAAACTTTAAAAATTAATTAAACTTTGAACTCTTAATGAAGTCAGTACTCAGGTGCGAATTAATAAATATACTAACACGCACAAGTTCGTGTTAGGTGGCGTCAAAATATTAAAACTTTCGGTTGACTTCGAAGTGAGCTTCAAAATTAATTATAAATTTCCTTAAGCTTTTCGCGAAGCAAACAGTGAAATTTTAATTTGTGTAACTCAATTATCTACATATATAAAACTCTCCCTTACTGATTGACTAACAAACAACGCACAGCTATACGCGGCGTAGAACGCTGAAATTTGGCGTATAGATATACTTAGGGGAAAGCAGATTGTAATAAAAAAATAATTTTCAATTCAATAATCACGTGGTTTAATTCTCTTGTTTATACAACACTCATGAATAAAATATATATTAAATAAAGTGTGCTTCTTAGTACACCTATGATTATTTCAATTTAGAATTAAAATGAGGCTTTGTTTTTCTACTACGATGATAAAATGGACGGAACGGAAACAATAAAAATTAAATGAGTTTTAAATTTTTTTGAATAGAAGAATAGAACTAAAGAGAGTAGTTAGTTTGAATGGTAAGTGTATGGATGTATGAGGTGACAAAACATGTCTATACATTTTATTTGCTTATAACAGAACAAATATATATAATCGTGAGAGGCCAGTTGTGGCGCAGGAGCATAAATAAGGCAGGAGGGAGCGACTGTAAATGTCAAGAGACGTTGGTTGGTTTCTGATATTTTCCTATTTGCAAATAGATCTCTTGTAAAGCGTACGTGAGAAATGAATTTAGGAAAGTGCCTAAGAGAATAAATTATTATTTTTTCAATGCCTATAAAATTTAAAACCGTCGGCTATTACTATTAAACACTGATTCAATTGGATCTCCGAGACTGCGGCTGGTTTAACTCTTCAAAATACAATATTTTTCCGAGGCTTTGTAACATTCACTTAGGCTTAATTGGTTGTTCGATTAATTAGTTCACTCCGCCTGTGAGCGAGCGATAAATCTGTTTTGTATTTTTTGAGTTAAATTTTAACTTTAGTTTATAAGTCTGCGATTCTGGAGTTGAGTTTACGTTTTACCTATAGCAAAATAGTGGTTCCCTCATAGCAGCAAAGACTGGGAGAAATCTAGTGGAAAGTGAACAGTGGTTGAACTCAACGCCGCACTCTCTATTGTTACCAGAAAGAGGCGAGAGAGAAGGAAAATAATTGAGTCCATCGAGTGGGAATCTAACCCACAACCGTCGCGTTTACAGTAAATTAAAACATTATTTTTGTTTTAGATAATCCATTTATGCGAGGAGCCAGTGTAAGCTATATAATATATACAACTCAATATTATTAGTGTCAATGTAATACCAATTTAATTTATAAATTAGTCACTCTGAGTGCAGCTTTTATAGACAAAGTCGCTTTATAACAATATCAAACGTTTCGTTAGAAACCTTATTATTCAATATAGATCGAATTATATTTAAAAAGGGGAGATATTTTTCTATATTTTCGTACAAAGACGATGACTATGAGCAAACGGAAAATACAGTACAATCGATGAGTCTTGGGTGCCAAAGTGAGACTTTCTAAACCTTGGAATAAGAAAAAGTTCTAAGTCTGTCACAAACAGCCACGACTCGTCGGTCGTACTGTACTCTCATTTATATAGGTATAAGCGAGGGTAGGTAGGGACTTCACTGACTAAATTACACATTATGTTTCATAACATGCGACCCCGAACACTCAATTTACGCGCGGTTTAATGAAAGACAGCATTTCGCATGACATTAGCCGGGAGTTGCCAGTCGATTAAATTTTTATGGACAAATTTTGTTTTTATATATTTTTTTTGAGACAGAAAGTGTTGAAATAAAATCATTTTGTTAAAAAATTCCCGTTCCGTTTCGATGTGTTATGAAGATAGTTTTATATGAGCATATCTTAATAAGCGATTTTGGAAATATTCGGCTCTAAAAAAAAAGTCGTTAGTCTACAGGTAGCAGTTGTTGGACAATTTTGTTCGCCAAGGAAAGAAAATAACCAAATTTACCCTTTCGTTAGTTAACTGTCCTTATATACATTAAATAAACTATTAAAAAATAAAAGAGGCCAGTCGTGCTGGTTGTGGGTTCGATCCCGATCCTCTAGTGTCGAGGCAAAACGGGGCATTGAGTTACGCCACGCGATACGCATGCCTCCAGAATTCGGCGGAAAATATAGGACGGAGTGTCTTAACAATAAGTTCCACCTACTCTGCTACGTGCGGGGTACAATATGAAAATGATTTAAAAAAAAAACAACATATCTTGAACTTAAAGATAAGATGGTAAACCCGCGCCTCCACCTCTACAGGTAGCAAGTTCCAATCCAATAAAGCACTTGTAGCAGCGAGCAGCGACTCCAACGAAGCGGCAAAACTCCAGACTGAACATGAGCTCGTAATATTGCATTTTTCAAGTGCTATTACGAAGGTTAATCTTTTATATACGACTAAGAGACTTGAGAATTATTTGTTTTTTGATTTGGTGTTGATATTGATTTTTCTTTTATTTTTTTTTAAATTTAAGGCTGTTGGGGAACCTGTACTTAAAATACTCGAATCTTTTTTTTTCGTAGTGATGATTCTTATATTTTGGCGCAATTTGTGTATACACATAACGTAGAAGATTATCAAAAGAGGTACTAAGAGGCTATATACAAAAGAGGCTTGCAAAGAGGCTTACAAAAGACAAAGTGCCGCGTTAAGTTACGCCACTCAACTCGCCTCGAACCTCCCTCTCCTCTTTGTAATATAAGTACAATTCTTTATAATCCTGAGACAGTTGGATGGGTTCAAATGTTTAAAATATAGATGGTAGACAGAAGAATAGATTTTCATATCTTACATAGGATAGGCAGATGGATACTAGTGTTAAATTATTATATAGTGGTTTGCGTCGTGCGTGGTATTTCACGTCATGCTTTGTCTTGCTTCCATAGCGGGAATTTATTATAATTAATTCCCATAATGTGAATGTAAATCAAACTAATCAAACCCACAACTGTAGCGACGCAATATAGTATATGAATTTTCTAAATATTAGAGCATCTTTTCAAAAGACTTTAAGTCATATTACAAAAACTCTATTCAATACGTAAAATGGTAAGAAGTGGAAAACGTAGTCATTTATCATTAGGCTCTCTACGTACGTACGTATTCTACGAACCACAAGACGAAGGTGCGTGAAAATAAATGAAAAATTTCAAACTGCTGTACTTCTAAAATTATACTTTTTTTACGTACATTTTCTTTACTTTTAAATTGAGAATATTAACATGTATTTTTTAATTCAAGTTTTTTCCCGCAAAGAACGGTGGTAAGAAGGAACCCAGTGTTAATACACTCCGACCCTCATTTTCTTCTCAATATCGGAGTTGTGTATTGAGTGACGTAGTTGAACGCCGCACGCTACGCTTAATCTCTAGCAGTTCTAATCAAGTGAGTGCTTGAACTAGAACGAATTTCATTACTTGCGAACTTAGACTGTTTACTTAAATGTAGTTAATTAGAAGTGCATCGAGTGCTTGAGACTTGAAATGTTGAAATACTAAGGAGAGTATTAACATTTTATGTAAATGTTAACCTACATATATACATTTTACTATAAACCTTGAATTATAAATAATATTCATCTAAAATATTTATATTACCCTTATTCTTCTCTTATATAAATAATTATAATTATAAGATGTATTATATTGCTATTATTTACAGCTTTACGCTGTATCCCGCATGTAGGCAGGGAGCCTAGAGAGAGAACAGAGACACTCCTCTCCCCACTTTCCGGCCAATATTGAGACACTGCATATTGATTGGAGAAACTCAATGTCGCCGTTTCATTTAATTTCAACTTTAAAATAAAAACCCGCACATGACTAAAAACTGACGTAAGTATTGAGTGCACAGGAGCTTTAATTTCACGCATCCGTTGTCCTTTTTCGAATCCAATAATAACTTTTCAACTTAAATAACTTTAACGCAATAACAATTAAACTTAAGACTTTATTTATTCTTTGAAGTAATTGAAAACTCAATTACCTACAGTGAAGCAAACTGCATAATACGCCCCAACTTGTAACAAACTCGTCCAACTTGGAAAAAGAAGCACTTAGACTGGCCATAATTTTCCTGGGATTCATTTGAAAAGTTTTAAATAATAGTCTTTATAAAAATAATAAAAAATATATTTAGAGGATTAGAATTATATATTAAGACCGCTTTGATCTACTTCTGTTCAGCCTTAAACTTTTACTAGCATAATAGGATATATACCATACTCGTATACTCTAAATATATAATAAATTTACTGATTTATTAACGCGCGACTATGCTACAGATTTGGGAAAATATGAAAGTTTTTTGACCAAGGATATAACGTCTTTATTGTGAAATGAACAGATAGACAGACAAAAAAAAAATATTGCTCATCTACACAAAATTAGAGATCGAGATGAAATGTTTATAAATGCTCAACAAACTAAGTTTTGCATACTTTTTTGTGTAAAATATTCGCTTTACTAAGTACAAATTATATATACTATTCTGTACAATATAGTAAGTCTGTACAATCTGCAAATTCTAGGTAATAATTAAGATAAGGCTTCATATAACTAAACAACCTTGAAATTACTAAAGGTGAGATTATAATCGCTTTATTTTTTTTATTTTTTTATTTTTATTTCTGCGTGACATTGACGGAGTAAGTTTTGCTATAATGTTATTGATACTGCTGTTATATTCGGGTCATTTTAAATATTTAAATATCATTACTTGCAGAAATGAAAATAATTGATTTCTCCAAGAGGGAATAGCATCCACAACTGGTACGCTTTCCGACAAATACTGTGCCACTGCACCATGGCGGACTTAATATGTAAAGCATCTACAAAAGTTAAAAACAAAAGTTTACAAAATAAGCTTCTTTCAGCTTACCCCCGCCTAGAAATAAGAACACAAAAAAATCCACTTTTTTCATACTACATATGGCTTTTAACCATAAATTTGATAGCAATAAGTTATCACTGATCGCTCCATTTATAAGAGTTAGGGTACGTTACTGGAGAATAAATGTCCGGCGTTACCGATCCCGGTAAAAACTGGTATGGATAATATTTCTAGTGATATCCCTCCAATTAGTTCTGGATTACTTATATTTTTTGGGGTTTCGTAGTTTCAAAATAATTATTTACTGAAGTTCAATTTCAATAGAGGCACAAACGTCAATGTTTGTTCTTAGACTAGGTGATAATTTTCATTTTATTTTTATCTCTGCGCTCTATTAAAGTAAAGTTAGGCGTAGAGTTTTAACACATTGTTAAAAATAGAGACGACATTTATTGGCACTTAGTTCCCTCGCTCCGTCAACAACCTGAACTGAATTTCAATAGGTTTTTAGCATCATGCTACACCCACCTGGGTACACCTAATATTAAGACACTCTGTTCCCATAAAGACACTGCTGTTTTCCGCCCCATTTACCGCTGAAATCTCGCTGCTTTGCATATTGAGTTGCCGAACTCAAAGCCGCACTTTGCCTCTTCCTTCGCTGGGATTTTTTTTTGTTATGGTTAAATAATATTAAATCTTATCTGCTATTACCTCGCGTGTATAAAAGGGTACGTAGAGGGAACCTAGTGCTAAAACAAACTGTTTCCCAAATTGTATGATAGGTGGCGGAGTCTAAAGCCACGCTTTATGTTCTTACCTGAGCGAGAAAAGGAAAATTATCGTTCAATTATAGTTCAATCTAGTTATATAATAAGTATTTTGATTGAACGCACAACCGTCACACTTACAATCCGATACTGTGCCGCAGTGCCATGTGGGCAAATATATTCATCCTGTGATAAATATATTAGAATATATTACAACAAATATGTATAGATTTTTACGAATTGCGAGTCGCGAACACACGCGGCTTACAGCGGATTACGGGACAATGGCCATTTTGTTATTGAATTCTGAAAGCGTATCATATCTGGACCAACTAATCCCATAAAGAGAACTAAAACTAAAATATTAAACGCTAATCCCAGTTTCGAATGCAAATTTCATTGTAGCATAACGCATAAAGCTTATGTACATTATTATTAGAAAATGTTTATAAATATTTGTTTATATTTCCACATTTTTTCTTTTTTTCGGTTCGTGTTAAATTGGCTAAGAGATAAATAAGCAGAGTCGTTTTTAGGTTCCTTTACCATCCGGGGGAAAAAATTCTCAAAAATTAACACTTGGTCCCTGTACTGACTTTATAACAAATGTATATATATATATATATATATATATATCATCATATATCAGTGAACAACAGTCACTTCACAGCTGGGACGCCGAATTGTTGCATATATATAGGTTCCTTAGGGATTATGAAAATAGGACTCTCACTCTTTATAGTCCAAAGTTTGTATATTCCAAAAAAAAAAATGTTACAACTTGCATAAAATAAAATTTGTTAAAAGGAAAATTAAAATCTAACATGATATACATTCGTATCACTCGTATAATGTGTAGATGTAACGTTCATGCGGTTACAGTATGTGATAGTTTTTTTCTTGAACGTGATCCTATCACGCGGGGCAATTCGCTTCCAGTACCATTCAGTATTCATGGTACTTGCATATATATATATATCTTGTAGTTCATACATTCTGTTCCTTAGTTATTGGATATATTTTTATAATAAGACTGTTTATGCTATGGTGTGGATTCAATTCTCACTCGGAGAATTCAATTATTTCATATTTGTATTACCTCGCTCTAGCAGGGATGCAAAGCGTGACGTTAAGTTTTGCCACTTAATAAGAATTCAGCGAAAAAAGGGGAAGTGTCTGAACACTAGGTTCCCCGATTCCCTCAGTTTACTCTGCCATGTGAGGGATACAGCGTGAAGTTGAAGAAAAATCTATAGTAAGATAGTCAGGTATAAATGTTATAACCTAACGCCTATGTTCATAGAACAAACTTGCACTCCTACATTCTCCACGCGCCGTCGACCTTAGAAGGAACGGGCCCACCTAACCCTCGCGTTTGTATCAACCAGACCGAGACAAGTGAAGATAATATATTCTTTTTATGGTCAGCTTGGATTCGAATTGGCGATCTAATATAAGCAAGAGTATGAATACAAATTATACTTATAATGTCACTATAAATAATGCTTGCGTCAATGCATATCGTAAGGCCATAATGGCATTTAGTACGCGACTGTAAACGCGACGGCTGTGGGTTAGATTTCCAGTAGAATGAACAAATTATTTCCATTTCCTCGCTCTGTTAATAAGACAGAACGTGGTGCTGAGCTCTAAACAAGTAGTCTCCTGAAAATTCTGCGTGAATTTATTTTTCCAAATCTAACCACTTGTTCCTAAAATTAAGATTGGCTCATTCAACTAAATAAAACCTTAAAATATTTACTCAACGCCTCGAATATACGGCAGAAAGTGGAAATCGGAAATGTCTTAATAAGAACGGAGTGTCGTAACACTAACTTACCAGGTTTCCTCAGCCTACCCTTCTACGTGAGGGATCTTCGAGCTTTTTAATTAATAATTATAGATATAGCTTATATTACCCATCTTCTCACGATATTGCTTATTATTGTAAATATTATAATAATAATTCACTCTGAATGATCCCACACAAACAAAGTGGCTATCAATCAGCAACGCTTGGACAATACGTTCACGTTATGCGGAGTCACGATCGCCGAATATATTTTGTAGGGATGGGTTACATCTGTACCTATTGCACTTAGGATATATTTTTCAGTTATGTATATTCTACATTAAAGTAAATAAAAGTCCGGCCTCTATGAAGGGACATAACCGTGCGACCTGTCGCGTTTATACTCATAAATGCGACTGGTTGTGGGTTCGATATTAGCTTTAGGTAGTCGGGTTCCCTCTGCCTATCCTGTTATTATTATTTTTTTTATCAATTCTACAATTTCTAGCATTCCATTAGTTTTGAAAACTTTTCTTAACTCTCAATTCGATAATAAATAACATTATCCGCTATCCACGTATTTTATGTGCAAAACTAACTGTTGAATGCTGTGTGCATAGCGGCCAAGTGGGGTCAAGAACACTTTTATTATGTACCAGTTATACAACTTAGAGCAATGCTCATACTTAAAGCAATTAGTTTTTTAGGGTCCCGTGCCCAAAGGGTAAAGCGGGACCCTATTACTAAGACTCCGCGGTCCGTCTGTCTGTCTGCCCGTCTGTCACCAAGCTGTATCTCTTGAACCGTGACAGTTTGACAGTTCAAATTTTCACAGATACTTAATTTCTGTTATAACAATAAATGAAACGGTAGCTTATAAATTTTCCTTAAAATTTAATTTTTATTCTTTGCTCTATATCACCACCGTTCCGCCACTCGACGCGCAAATCCTGTAGATTTCGTCGGAAAGTGAGGAGCGCAGTGTCTCAACACAAGATCTCCGACCCACAACAATTTGTTATACCAAAGTAAATAACAATAAGGTAAAACTAACTAATTTTGGTCGCGCTAAATATGACTCAGTAACAAATGCAAATAGGTTTTCGGTTCGATGCCCACGACGAGCGTGTATCTAATTGCGGCGTATTTGAGTATGTAAACTGATTATATATGCATGCCTAGTCGTATTTCTCTGGCTTCGGTTGAGTTTTACATGTACGAGTATGAATGAATATAAACCTACTATTAGCTCAAAACTGTCTTCCGAGTAAAGTGGACAGACAACGAACTGTGACCGGCACTATAGTGTGAATGTTCCATCATATTGTAAATATACTTTCAAAAATATCTTAAAAAAAAGCGGCTTCACGCATTTATCCCACATAGCATATTCAACGCCGCGCTTTGCCTGCTCTGGTGAGAAGGGAAAAGAATATACTTTAAATATTTATTTGATTTATTCCTTATATTATTATTATTATTATAAATATTTAAACGTTTCATTTTCTAAGAACAATTTTACCTGCTGTACCACCAACCTAAATTCACTTAGACGAAACAAAATAAACTCAAGCGGTTTTCATTTAAACGTGCGTAAAGTAAAATGATAGATTGACTGTTTCAAGCGCGCACCTCCCGAGTCTCGTCATCGTGAGGTGGTTTTCGCTAATGGTATCTGGTTCTATACAAAATAATACGCTAATTAATCACTTTGTCTGTTCTTAAGAACACAATGCTGGCAATTTAAGGGGTGATTTGTTAAAACAGATTTATTTAACAGAGGTTTATTCAATAGAGGCCAATGTGGCGCAGTGTCACAGCGACTGAATGTAACGATGGTTGTCGGTTCTATTTCCCTGGTGGAGTGAACTATTTACGTTTCCTTGCTCTGGGAAAATAGACGAATCGCTGCGTTGAGTTCCGCCATTCAGTTCGAAATGTCTTGAAAATGTGTCAAACTAACCAGAATATTATACAACTGGCTATTTTAAAATTAATTTCATTTTGATATGTCGTTTCTTAGAAATATTGAAAACATATACTTATATTGTATTTAAAACAAATGTATTGAAGTTTCGAATTTCTATAGTTTACGTTGAGGAATAATGGTATCAATGAATCACGCTCATATTTTATAATCTGATGGATATTGTATGTAATGTATTGTTGAACATTACTTACTAAAAAAATCACCAGGAGCAGTGTTTATTTCTCTTTTCTCTCTGTGTAATATATAAGTAAATCGCTGTACCGCTACTTTACGACAGCCACAAATAAAATATAATATCTTTATATTCATAAATAGTAAAAGTATACAAAGAATATTTAAAGATGAGTAAAGCAAATTTGAATAAGCATCCTCAAGGTGCGGTACGTGCCGATACATAATCTTGACAGTACGTGACGCTATATGTAAACACGCCTAATTTGGGTCAAATATATATATATACATATCTATGACAATGTTTCCTTCGTTTTGATTTTAAAACTTCAAAAAAATTGTCAAGTGCGAGTCGGACTCGCCTCGCATATACTCGATTTTAAATAGTAACAAGGTCTTGACACATAGATAGATGGACGGACAAGAAAGTGATGGTTGGAAGATGCTGTCTCTTCCCTGTGAGCCTTACCTCACAAGAGTCACAGGGAGAAACCCTAAAAAATATGCATTTCCACGCGGAGGAAATAAGTAGTTTCATTTGCTCTGGTAAAAAGATAAAAGTGTGGCGTTGAGTTCAATTTCTCATATCTATAATAGGATGGTTGGTAACGAAATGTCTGAGCTCTATGTTTCTCTACCTAAAAAAATAATATATAGGCAAGGTTCTGCCTTGAACCTGCATTGAAATTACAGCATTGCGTGTAAAACTTACCTATACTTACCACCACTACATATATATTTTCTTATAAGCAAATACAATTTGACTCGTTGACCGATAAATTATAGTGTGTGAGGTAAATTAATATGAAATTAGATAGCTTGGAACCAATTAGTTGTTAAGTTGAAGAAAATGTTATCTCTTATATTAATATAGCAAATTAAGTAATCTTTATTTTGGTTTAGGCTATAAAGATATAGATATATTAGATAGATAGATAAAAAAATCACAATTAGTTGAGTTTAAATATAATCGTACCCCCGAATGGTAATCTAACAACACCATCGCGTTTAGTCCCACGATGCCACGACGACGAGCGCGTTTGAGTTCCACCAGTAATGTTTAAGAAAAATGGGTGGAAAATAAAGAACCGAGTGTTGAGATACTAAGGTTTCTGCTGTGCTATGTGGGAAAAAGCATGTTTCAATTGGAATAAAAAATTGATTGCAAAAATCCATAGATAGATAGATATGTCACATGGGCGTTTTATTTCAATTGTGAAAAGTACACTGAAAGCGACGTGTGCCAGCTTATTTCCTAGGCTGTCGGTCTGTCCGTCGAATGTGAAATATTAATAGCTTTCTCTCTGGATATTTTTGTCCGTCCGCCTGTCACCGGCATTGATTCAAAATAAAAGCACCGGATGCAGTTTTAGTGTACAATTGTCCAATGAATCTCCATAATTTATAATAATGACCTATATATAAATCGCACAGAAATATACAAACAATAATGAATGAGTATCTGTGATTGAATTAAAATATATTATAATAATAATATAATAACACTTAATTCTTATTGTGGTCACATTAGTCTCTAGTGATATTTCACTTGAAATATTTCTCTATATAACTAAAAAAGCAATTAACAGTAAAAAATTATAAGATTATATCTTCAGATTTTAAGAAAAATATTTACTATTTGTTTAATAATTATATATATTCTTTATTTTCAGGAATGGTGGTAAATGGATTCGTGAATGTGGTGATCACGACCATAGAGAGGAGGTTTGGTCTGCGCTCGATGCAGACGGGAGTCATTGCTGGAGGGTACGTGTATTGTTTATATATTTGAATATATGTTTACAGTCGTATGCTTGATCCGCTGCTTCAAATATTATATACCTATTGGTTTTTTAGCGAAAACCGTCTGCTTAATCTACATATTTTTTCTATTTCCTGGCATTAATCAACCTACTCCACTTTGCACGTTCTTCAGCTAAGTTGTGTCACGACACTTCGTTCAATTGCGGATTGAGATTGACACCATGACTTTCTCTATTTTGCTATATTTATTAATGAGCTATATAATATCCCTTATTTGAAGGTGTCTCACTTCTGACACCAATTGTAACAATTGTTTTTTTCTTGCAAATGTTACAGAACAATTATATTTTTTGGCAAAAAAATTTTACTGTTCAATTTCCTTCATTAGACTTTCACCAAACTATCCATATTTTATTTGTCCACATACATGATGCATATTTAAGACCTATGATTTTCTCATAGATTCTCACCAATGTCAAAAATGGAAATAGGACGTGTGGGAGGTACTAGCTTTTAAATTTAAAAAATCATCAAAATCGGTTCACCCAGTCTAAAGTTCTGAGGTCAGAAACATAAAAAAAATACAGTCGAGTTAATAACATCGTTTTCTTACAGAAATCGTTTAAAAGAGCATGTAATATAAAAATTCATTACAATTTTATTCAACAGATACGACATGGCATCATTCGCCTGTCTCGCCCCAGTGACCTATCTGGGTGGCAGGAACAGCGCATCAAAACCACGATGGCTAGGCTGGGGTGTCCTGCTGATGGGTGCGGGTTCACTTCTCTTCGCCTTACCTCACTTTCTGGTACCACCTTATAAGGTTGCTGGTGAAGAAATGGATGATCTTTGCACTGTAAATCAGACTGTGGTATGATTTTTTCAGATTTTTAGATTTTATATATTTTTGACAGACAGAGTACTTAGTAATAGTAATATTTTAATATAAATATTGAATGAATACTCAGCGAGGCCACCGCTGCGTTGTTTAACAATGTACGAGTGTAAACGCTTTGGATGTGGGTTCGAACCAATTTCGGGTATAGACCTCATTTAAAGGATTAGCTTGAAAATATACTTTTCTCAAATAGATCAAATCCATGCTCTGCACCGTGGTCTCTGTCTATTCTAGAAGCAGTCTGGTAGACGGATTGCGGTGTGTTTATTGTTATTTTATTGAATGTATAGATTTCAGCCACTCGAGGTCAAACCCCCTTGGAAAATATCCACTCTCATTTTACAAATCCAAACAAACACTAATTTATCGTGTCATTCAAGTCGATCTACCAGCCTCCATCAGCCCATTGATCTATTCATCAGATCTCATTCAGGTTCATCGTTTCTTTTGTGACCGCATTAAACCGTTTCAATGCGCTTGCGTCGACGATGTTCCGCTTTATTGTGATTGTACGAGGAGAGGAGCGAGGACGGCCGTCTGGGAATTTTTGCTTTGTTTATGCTTTATTTGTAAATTTTTTATCTATATTTGTATTTTGCATATGTTTTTTATATTAGCTTCCCGCTATAACCAAGCAGAAAGAACCTAGTATTAAGACTCCGTTTACTATTATCCGCCGAATTGGGAAATAATTCTTAGAGTAATAATGTAGTACTTTTATATGCAGAATACAGCGTGAAGCTAAAAATAAATAAATATGTAAGTCGATCGAATCAGTACTAGCCACTAGACATTACGGGCCACTGGGGCGTGTAATGTATGAATGTATTTATCATCTGTTCAGATAAGGAAAAAACAAACCAATAAAGTTAGCAAAATAAGTTTCAGAGGAGGGTTACTTCTACATTATCTAATTAAAGGGTACATACATCATTTATTCTTCTGTTACTATACAGATGAAATTAGAAAATTCAAATTTTTACAATACTTGCTAATGGTTGTGGGTTCGACCCTCGTTAGAGGCAATATATGTATTTGAAATATTTTTGCTTTTGTCGATCAGAGTTGATTTTAGTTGCGGAGTTAAAAGTCACCCAGTTGATCCACTTCTACTATTAAAATAAATATTAACAAATATATATTTAATTAGTCCAGCTGGAAAGAAGAGCCGAGCGAGGGTGGAGCGTGGGCAGTCGCGGTCTTCGTGGTAGCCCAGCTGCTGCACGGTGCTGGGGCTACACCTCTATTCACTTTGGGAGTCACGTATATAGATGAGAATGTCTCTAAAAAAATGTCTTCAGTTTATTTAGGTAAGTACAAACACTAAGTTATATGGTAAGAATACTTTGTATATTACTAATAAGTAAATCAATTATTTTTAAGCTATGAAAAAGATATATTTTCGTAAATAAATAGTTACATTTTTAATACTATATAAAAAACCGGACAAGCGCGAGTTGAGCTAGCCCACCGAGGTTTCTGTACAAAAAATACAGAACTCGAAGTTTTTTCTGAAATTCAGACTCGGCTTAGCCAAAGCCTATATTGCTATAAAGCTATAGTGTTATAATACTTGTCAACGCACCAGACCGAGTAAATGAACATTAATAAATCTCCTGCGTGGCAATCGAACCTTCAATCCTCGCCACAACGGCCTCATATTTATACCTGTTCCTTATATAATAATTATGCCTACTGTGTTATGAAACGAACCTCATTCTATCTCTTCAATATTTCAACTGAAACTGATATTCTAAATGGACCTCACAAGTATAACTTTCATGGGAAACTTTATTAGAGCTTTAAGCGCTTACTTCCATTAGCTTTTAAGAACAATATCATAACGAATGTAAACGGCCGCGTTAGTTGCGAACATAGGAAAGCACTCGTGTGTGGGACTGTAGGTACTTTGAGATGAAACCTTTAGTGTTGTTACTGTCGGTTACATATTAGTTTTTATATATCTATAACTAAAGCTTTGTTTGTTTGGTTGAAGGCGTAATCTCAGGAACTTGTGCTTTTGAATTCGAAACTTGTTTTTTTGACGTTATTCGCTGTGATGTAACTCACTGAACCTGCGGTCAGAGTTATAATATAATTATATTACAAGAAATAGAAACAATTTAAAAATTATAGGAATCTCGCTTGACATTTATTTAGGTATAAACGGAATATATATTGAGTGTACTAATAATTTTAAATTATAATTTACAAGTTATGTAACTTAGAATGACGATACACCTTACATATGTTTTACAAATCATAAAGTTTGTCTAAGTTTTATGTCGCTATAAAATGTTTTGTATTTATGTAATTAGTTGGTATAAAAACATACTAATTGTATGTGTATTTTTTTTTTTCATCATAAAATATTTTATTTAAAAATAAATAATAAATTAAATGATTTTCTGAAACGATGTTATATCGTAGCTGACATAAACTAATATTATAAGTCCAAGTTCCACTTCAAACCTTAACTATATGACATTTTTTAGGTAAATGTTTTAATCTCTGTAATTACGTAAAAATGCGTCGTTAAGCTACGCAATCCAATGCGTAAAATACAAACAAATGTATATAGCATTCAGATGTTTCACAAAATTACATTTACGTACAAAATTTTTTTAGGGGAGTGTCTCTACACTCCCCAACTTATCTCCATGTCAATTGCTCTAAATCTAGTAATTTCGTCTGTGCGTTGACTGAAACAGAAGAGTTTTATATATATGTAAAATAGAAATAGATTGGAGAAATACAATCTACATACATTCTTAATTAGAAAATCAAAAGGCAAATCCCAGAGCAATTGCAACAGAAATTCACACATAGAGGTAGTTTCTTCAGACAGCTAGCTTAATTAAGTTTTGTTCAATAGCACCACCTGACGCCTTATTGCCTTTGCAATAGAGACTACAATGCAAACAGAAACACCTGTCGATGGCAACAGTCGATACATGACATGAAATTAATCCGGTCCCGCCACGAAATGCATTTCCGGTAAGGCACTCCCTAGACGATCAATGAAATATATTATATTTGTTTCTATGTTTTGTAGGTTACTTTTTTTTAGCTATTTGTTAATGAATTTTATATTAATCAATATTAATTATTATGAAATGATCGCCTGTAGTCAAAACAGTGTCTGAAAACTCGAGGGTTGTGGGTTTGATTACCGCTTGGGAGAAATGCATTTAATAATTTTCTCGATTTCATAAGAAAACAAAACGTGGTGTTGAATGTCGTTACTCGAAAATGGGCAGAAAATTTGAAACGGAGTGTCTTAACACTGGGCTCCTTCTCTATATCTTGCTATGCGTAACAAGCTTGAAGCTGCTATTTTTTAGTTACAAAATCGTTGAAGATAGGTGTATCGCAATAAATAATAATACACTTTTTATTTACATGACCAGTTTAAAGATCGAAATGTGATTACACTTGCTATTGGCAAACTGAGCAGATTTTAATATTAGATTGTAATCTGTAGATCAATTTTAGATATAACGATTACATATACGAATGGAGACAGGAGGAAGTTCCTTGTGATTTAGGGGAAGTGTATATTAAATATTATTCTATGTTCATTTCATTTTAAGGCTATCGTAGCGCGATAGTTGTGGGTTTGATCCTCACTAGAGGGAGTCAATTATTTTTATTTCCTCGTTTTTAGTTTCGGATTGTTTCGGACTCTACATAAGCTGGTTTGCAGGTTAAAGCTGAAAGTATAATAATAAATTGATCGATGCTTGTTTGATTGGAGACACGTTGGTTCAAAGGAACAAAATAATTTATCTACAGTATATGAAAAAAAAAACTATTTCACAGCGGAGGCGAAACCGTGGGAATAGACTTTTAAAAATAAGGTATACTATTTTCAAATGCTTTGATCTCGCACCTTGTCTAGTATTCAATTATTATATAATCTTTGTTACTGCTAATAAACATGTTTGAGGCCAGCCCCAGGGGCACAGTGTGACTGTAAACGCGAATGGTTTTGGGTTCGATTTCATTCAATTCAAAATGTTTATTTACATTTCTTCGCTCTGGTGTCGAGGCAAAGCGCAGCGGTGAGTTCTGCTACTCAACATGCAATGCCTCCAATTCGGGGGAAATAGAGAAACGGAGTATCTTAACATTAGGTGTCCTAACACCAGTCACTGCTTTGTGCGTGATGGAGCGTGAAGCGGATTCATTAATATTAATTAATAAATATGTCAACCTTTTTTTAGTATTGGGTATTTTTATTATATTTATTATATCTTTCATATTGTTTAATGTTTTTTTCCTTGCCAATTATCTGATTGTATACATATAAGATTTATTTCTTACATTTTTTATTCTTTATACATTTTCTACATTGTGTAATGTAAGTAAAAATAGATAAAGATAGGCATACAGTACTTTTTATTACAATTGTCCCGATAGGAAGTCGAATGTACAACTATCACGTACGTGTGTATATTCCGGCATTTTGCTACTGTACCTTGAAAGAAATTTAATATAAGTACATTTAACTTTTGATTTTCGCGATATTTCGCTGATGCCGAATTAATATCTCATTTGTTGACTAGACTATAACCGTACTAAATTATATCCGAAACGTTGGATTTTCAAAATATTTAATGATAGATACACGCCATTAATCCAATTTGAGAATATCATTTAAAAATACATTAAACCGGTCCCTATGTTAACTTAACATAAACCCTCTATACAAGTAATCGAGACATGTCACCGAATGTATGTTAGGGCTTACTCAGGTCCAGATTTGCAATGTGAGCGATGCCATTACCCCACCTCAGCCACTTTCGACGCAGGAGCGCCACGAGAGGGCAGAGAGGATCTAAGAAAAGAGCGGGTATGGATGGAGACCACTCGAAGTATCGAGTGCGGGTTGTGCGTGTGATCCAGTAGAACATTTAAGATATATATATTTTGTCTTTGCCTATATAGGTGAAAAAATTTGACGCTATCATTTTCCCCCGTGATCGAAATCATTCCGTTTTCAAACATGTGAGAAATAGCGTCATCTTATATAATTGGTTACGTTGCAATCTTCCTTTGTTTAATTTTCTTCCAGGAGATTCCAAGAGTGTTCTTCATGACATAAGGAAACAAATTTAATTTTCCCTTTCCCTATTCCCTAGAACGATATTCCAACTATTAATATTTTCAGTTATGTCATACATGTAGAATAGCACTAATAGTCATATAATATTACACATACAGAGAATCACAACATAATAGACTATCAAAATAAAATCCTTCACTGTATCACAATCTTTACACTTCGCGGCTTTTAGCTGTGAAAACAATGTGAAGGGGTCGCAAGTAACGGAATACACTGTACGCGGTACCTCCCGGAATGACACTTGACGCCTTCATTGTGGAGTGGATAGAGCTTGAAGGTTGCTAGTTCGATGCTCAGACGAGGAAATGCTTATAAATATTCTTAAATGGGTGAATATTGGAGGACGGAGTGATAAATATTTAGAATGCGCCCAAATATTACATCATCGAGGCAAAAAAGATTTACGAAAGAACGAAGAAGACCTCCGTTAAACTTAGAGAACACAGTAATGCTGATACTGCAGGAAGGTCACGTAAAAAGTATCAGGGTCCCCTGGAGGGCAAGTGTACGATGCGTGTGTATGTTGATGACAGTGAACGAGGAGGTATGCAGAGACCGAATCGTCTGGCGGTCCGTTCCCTTTGGATGCCCTGCTAAAATAATGCGTAAAGTTAAAAAAAGTTGTGCAGAGGCCGTCCTGGCGCAGGGGTACAAGTACTTGACTATATCGCGGTGGTTGTGGGATCCCCGTTTGAGGGAATGATTCAATTTAATTAAATTTTTTTAAATTGTATTCTGAATTTAATGAAGTTTTAAATTTCTTGTGGAATTTCAATAAGATTTTGAACCACAAATGTGACGGTTTTTTTTAACAATAGAATGGTACTTGAATGTTCATCCCTCTTTTATATTGTTCTAGGTTTGAGGCTTAGTATAAGTTAAGCTACCATTTATATTCTTTTAAGGACCCTCTATATACAGAGGTTTTTTTTTATTTCACATATCAGCCGCATATTAAGCCGAGTATACATAGAAAGTTGAAAGGGAGATGAAAATAATATGTTTGTTTGTATATAAATATTTTTCCGAAGAATTACAGAATTAGGGCCTTTTTAAGTTTACCCTTAGATTGAAAGTCCCAGGCACTGCTCTGAGCATGAAATATGATGGGCCACAGAGAATGACAATGCTGAGAAGTTTCTTGTCATACGTAAATACATATTCTATTGCAAACCATTTACAAGTGATACGTTTACTATTATAGAAATAAAACCTCTGCTCCCCACTTTCCTCCCAATTTTCAAGACATTGAGTGGAGCTTAACGCCACGCTTTGTCTTATTACTAGATATTTTCATTTTCTCGAGTGGGAATCGCACTCACAAACCGTCGAATTTACAGTCGGACGCTTATACGGTAATACTTTAACATAAATCAAAATATCTGTATTTTATTTTTAATGAAAAATGAATTATAGGGTGTAGCGTAACCACTACGCAAACAGCAAACGACGTGATATATTGCTAAAGTTTTTTATTTTATTTTACTTTGCGGAAGCGCACCCACCCTACCAACTGTACTGCCTTGACACCCCATACATTATATTATAAAACAATATACTTTTAACAGTATCCTCCTTTGACCTAGTGGTTAAAAGTAAGTAGGTGACGGTGCAGAGAGCGCGAGTTTCAGCAAAATAGATGAATTGCGTTGACTTAGAAGCTTGATTTTTCTGTTTTTCAATATTTAATATTAGTAGAGAGAGATAAACCATTTATCTATCGCCAACTTTTTCTGTCAACGGAGTTGTTATATAAGATTTCTTATATATATATAAGAAATCTTATATAACAACTTCGTTGACAGAAAAGTTGGCGCTATGGTTACTCTGCTAAGGTTACGCTGTGAAGTTTAAAAAATCAAAAACTCATTTTTACTTGTATTAGCTTACTTATATGATTAATAAATTGTATTTGTATTATTTCAGGTGTTTACTATACAATGGCGGTGGTGGGACCAGCGCTGGGCTACGTGCTCGGGGGCCAAATGCTTAAAGTTTACACTGACTTCGCCAACGTTGATTCTGAAACGTAAATATACCTGTATTCTTTTTTCAAATATTTATGACGACTTCACCCTTTCATATAGTTTCACTTTTACACACAATGTCTCGAAATCTCGGCCTTACCTGCCCGTCGCTACCTAATTATTCGTGGTCGTCTTCACGTTTTTAATATTTCACCGGCAGCGACACGGCTTCATTCAGCCAGCTCGGGCTCTCGCTTTCATCTTATTGTGAGTCCACTTTTCAACTTTTGCAGCGAAATTAAAACCATCTCTATATACTTTAATGGCTTCCTAAATATAATTCGAGGAATAAAATCTTTCAATGGTCTTGATATTTTAAACGGTTTCCTTTTTAAATTAAGTATAATGGAAAATTGTTAAGATTTTCGGGTGCGGATATTAAAGTTTCAAATATAAGCAGCCGTTGTCGTTGTACAGCGGCACAACGTCTAACTGCATGTGCACGATGATGGCTTTGAGTCGCACTCGGGGGAACGATTTATATTATTACCCCGAGTGCGAATCGAATCTATGACATTCAACGTAACTAGAGATAGAGATCGGAGGGAGAAGAAGGATATTAAAATTTTAATTTTTAACAGTAGTGTATCTTTTTTGTAAGTAAAATTTCAGGGGTGGGCACCGGACTATTCGTCAGTTATGCTCTATGTGCAAAAAAAAAAAACAAAATTTATTTACGCAATAAGCATAACAAAGAGCTATGGAAAAGAATTAAACGTCAGAGACCTCGCAGTCTACATTTATTTGTATAACCGTTCAACTGGATTCTTTTACCAGATCTCATTTGCGGCTCTTTTAAAGGAGTAAATTTATGACCAAAAAGAAACTGGGCGGGCGGTATTTTCTTTAGAAATGCGAGGATAATGATGACAAATATAAAGTTTTTATTAAAATGCTTAGATGCCTTGAAAACTATTTATGATAACTAGGTATGTTTTTTTAATATATTAGATTGTAATAATATCTGAATTGAAATATTTTTTAGTTAGCTAATATTTTTAGTATATATTTTAGTGAAATAAACGGAGTGTCTTAACACTAGGTTGATTCTGCTTACCCTTTTATACACGGGATGGTGGAGCTAAAAAAAAACTTTAAAACATTCTAACTGTGTAACTATATAAAAAAAGGATATCAAAGGAAAGGTAATAATATAATATATTTTTCAAGTATAAATCCTCAACTATAATTAAAACAATGACAACATTGACTTAGAAAGCAGAATAACGTATTGTATATATTATATCCGCATGCAAATGAACAGTCGTCGAAACGTTGAAACGTGAAGGCGATCCCTAACGAATAAGAATAATAAGCTGAAGAATGTCGATATTGTTCACGATAATGTTATGAAAACTTAACTTAACTTAATTTGTGATTTAATTTATAAAATTCATCCGTTTTGTTCGGATTTATTTGGATCCCGTACATAGCCTCCTCCACCAGGACAGCCACCATAAAAACATTTTATAAAAAAATACATTTATATATGTAACCTAACACATTTATATATAACTCACTAACTGTTTGTTCCAGGCTCGGTATAACCCCTCTCAGCTCTTCCTGGATAGGCGCGTGGTGGGTGGGGTTTATATTCTCCGCGGTGCTGTGCCTTATCGTCGCGCTGCCACTGCTCGCGTTCCCATACGAGCTGCCAGGTTTGTATACCTATGTTAATTATGTGAATAATTTTACTATACAGGGTGTATAAATTTGATTTGTATGTTTGGTCCTAATTAGATATGTTGTAGTAAGGTAGATAATTCAGCTCTGATTGTCGTACAACAAGAGGACTCACGATATTTTACAGTTTTATATTTTCTAAATAACTATTAATCATACATTTATTAATAAAATGAGTCCTTGTCTTGTAATACATAATTTTTGCTATTTTTACAAGCTGTCTTATTGTTTTCAGGAGCGGCAGAAATCCGGGCATCAAAAGTATCCGAAGCACACGAAGGTGCGGCCACTAAGTCGGCGGCGTTCAGCGCATTACACGAGCTGCCTAAAGCGGCTGCAGCGCTCTTCAAGAACCCTACATTTATGTTTCTTAACTTAGCTGGTGCAAGTGAAGGAATGCTCATATCTGGTTTCGCCGCTTTCCTCCCGAAACTTATCGAGAATCAATTTTCTGTGAGCGCTTCTGAGGCGGCCATGTTGTTAGGTTAGTGTCGTTTTTAATCCCTTATTATATTTTTTCATATTTATATTACGCTTTTATATGTATTACAACAACGAATTTCTTTGAAAAATTATTCAAGTCAAAAACGAGTAACCCACGAACGAGGAACGGAGTCTCTGGCCTACTAAAATAATTTTAACGTCTTTTTTATCTCTATTACAAACAACATCTAAATTTTGGACGATGCGTATTGAACAGGTTGACTTTGCACTTGGTTATCTGATTCCCTCTGCGTGATACGGAGTGAAGCCTAGTTTGTTGTCGTCTCTTGACTAATGGAACTTTACACATTATCCTACATTCTGACTTATGACTAGTTTATACTTTTTACAAAGCAGAAGAGCTGTTTGGTTAGACTATTCTGATGAAAAATTCCAGAGTTTTCTCCCGCTGGAAGTCATATGCATTTCATTTCGGGGCAAAGCTGCAGTTAAAAATTAATTTAATAATAAAAACCATGTTTTCTTTCCAGGTGTAATAACAGTACCAGCGGGTGGAGGCGGAACGTTTCTAGGAGGATGGCTGGTCAAACGCTGGAAGCTCAACTGTGGAGGCATCATTAAGTTGTGTGTAGCCGCGACCCTAGCGGCCGCCGTGTTCTGCATATCTTTTGTACTGAGCTGTGACGACTACCCCTTCGCCGGGGTCACTATACCGTATGATAGTCCTAGTGTTGCTAAGTGAGTAGCGTCTTATTAGCGGAAAGTGGGGAACGGAATATCTTAATACTATATAGAAGCTTAAAAATTGTACCTGTGTTACATTTCCTCTATACGTCAGCGCGATATAACTTAATACAATGAGGCCTTCCGTCACGCTACCTTTGACAGTGTCTGTCTGTAATCGAGGCATTTATGAGTTCCACTCCCATGAATGTGTGTCCAGTTCTAATACTCAAGGCAGCGCTAACCGTCTAAACCACAAAAATGTCTCTTAAATTCCAGTGCGAGTCGTCTAATAGCACAATGCAACGTAGCCTGTTCGTGCTCGTACTCCCGCTCGACGGCGGTGTGCGGCGCAGATGCGCGCGCGTACGCGTCGCCGTGCCACGCCGGCTGCACGCGCGCCACGCGGTACGGCGCCACCACCCTGTATGCGGACTGCGCGTGTGTGAGCGGTGGGGGGGTGTATACTACCGGTGAGTTAGCTCTACTAGCTACTGCAGGAAAAGTCATGGGGAAAATGTGTATGATAACTAAGAATAATATTTGTAAATATCTCCATGTTTAATGAACAGATTGTTTATGCTGCTGATAAGTTAAAAATGAAAGAAATATATAAAATATAAAGATTTACAAGAAATTGCAATCATATTCAGCAAAAACACTTTCCACTACATTAAATAAATTTCAATTACAGAAGACAATCAAACGATAGCCTATGAAGCTATAAATAACGCGTGCAGCTCGGAGTGTCCGTATCTCTGGTTATTCGTGTTCCTCTCGTTCTGCGTGATGCTGTTCACTTTCATAGCGACCATGCCCGCGCTGTCCGCCACTTTAAGGTAAGTTAGGTTATAAGACTACTTGATGATGATCAGTAATGACACTAATCATCTTGTAAATGCATGAGGATGAATGACAACAATTTGTACAGAAAATTTCACAATCGGGACATAGTAGGTATATTTAAAAATCCAGTAAATATTTATTAAATATTTTATATGGGTACTTCTGATTGCAATGTAAAATTTTCATGGAAAAAACTTAAAAAACATTACTACTACACTAAGATAAGACGCGATTTTAGGTTAAAATAAAACTATTTTGAATAAAATTATCATTTATTTCAATAGATGTGTTCGAGAAGATCAACGTTCATTCGCACTAGGCATCCAATGGATATTAGTGCGGTTGCTCGGTACGATACCCGCGCCCTTGCTCTTCGGCTTCCTCATAGACCTGTCTTGCAGACTGTGGACCAGCGGGGCTTGTCAGCTGTATGACAACTACCATATGAGCAGGTTAGTTTTATTTAATGGGACGATATGGATTCATATCTTATTTGAATAAAGTAATGTGTATATAAACAAATTATAAGTAATTTCTATTCTTGGCTCTTTAAACGCAATGTCTGGAAAGCGAGCCCTACTACAAGTATAGCATAATAAAGCCTTATAGATATTAAATGGAAAACAAAGTTACGCAGTTCACTCCCTGTGGCTTGGCAGACAAAATGTAAAAAAAATGATAAAGGCAATATTTTTGAAAATCGGGAAATTATAAAATCGAGAAGTTTCGTCATTCACCGTTGGAACGGTCTCAGTCTACACTATATTACTAGAGATGCGTGAGACCAAAACTCATAATTAACCAACATTTCTATTCTCTCAGGTACATGCTGGCATTAGCCTTGGTAGGTAAACTGTGTTCCGTACTATTCTTTTTCTTCGCGTGGTGGTTCTACCGACCGCCTACCGCCAAGAATGCCATAAGTCCCGCCATAGACTTAACCCACGAGAAGACCAATGGTATACCCACCATAGCCAACGGGACTTTAGATAGAAGCAATGGTTATTGCAACGCTGCTTTGGAGTGTAGTGATCATTTGTAACTTTAGTCTTAGTTTGCCTGAGAGCTGACTGTTTTATCAGATTTTTTAACATTATCAAATATATAGGTAGTGCATGAATATAAAATTTTGTGTGAAACATTGTATGTAACAACAAATAATGTAAAAGTTGCGACAAAAGTGACTTGTCAGTAGATACTGCGACTAAAACTTTAATTATTAGTATCTACACCAATATCCTAATACATAAGTTTTCAAGTTACTTAAAAAAATCTATTCTTAATTTTCTCAACATTGGGCAACCATAAGGATTTGTGGGATATCGCTTTTTATATGTAGCTTAGTACATAGAGTGTTCCATACCATATGATTACTTATTTTCTAGACAAATTAATTATTTTTATATATATAAATGCAGTTATAGTTGTATACTTTGTTGGACAAGTTTCATATATGATTTCAAACTGTTCGGTTAGCAAATCTTAGATTTTACCAGAAAATCTTTGTATTTACTATAGTGTTGAGGTATTGCAATAGCATGAAAGATTTTTATATCTACTTTCCTTTCGTTTTCTACTTACATTTAAAAATAATAAGTTTATACTCATAGTGAGTATAAAAACCGGTAGTCCTCTAATTCACACTTTAAATTATTATTTTGAAACAAGCCAGTTCTTGGTTGAATTATAAATGAAGGTTTGTGAGATTTTGTTTATTATCATAATAAATGTGTTAATTATTTATTATAATTAATCTGTGATGTGATAGAATAATAATTTGTTTGTCATATCATTTTTTATCTGTGTTTATATGTGGAATTTAGGAGGTATCAAAATAACTAGCCTTAAAATGTAACCTTCATAACTATTGCTCTTTATCAAAAATAAAATGTGACTTGACCATCGAAGTACCATGAGTTATGTAATTTTTCAAAAGTTTTGAAAATATTAAAACACATTAAGTACTTTTGCTATAAAATAATAATGTCAAATGATTTTTTAAAAAGTACATTAAGAAATGCACAATTATTAAAAGTAAAATCATATTTTATTATATTTATTTAAAACAAAATTTTAAATTTGTTTTTCTTTATATAAACAAAGACTGATTGTTCACTTAGTTTTATGTAGATGTATTTTGTTGTTTTTAGACATATATAAGGTATTGGACGTGATGAATGTAAGTTAAATAAAAAAAAAATATAGACCTAATATAAATCCTAAGTGTTAGTAATTTTTGTTTTGAACTTATTTTGAATAAAAATAATATTTTCTTTTATTTTAAATTATTTTTTTAATTAATTACATTTCTTTAAAAATGCCGTATAAGCACTAATTGTTAAAACCTATATACATGTTAAATTACATAATATAACAAATAAATATTACATTGTATAATAGGAACATATTATTAAAATGGATTAGTATTTCCAAGAATCCATACTTTTTGTAAATAGTATAATTAGTTAGTATTAGAAAAAATATTCTAGTTGTTCAATTATTTATCACATTTGTAATAATAACTAATCGTGTTCATTCAATTATCAAGTCAGAGGCGTGTGGGTTCAGTTTTCATTATATAAATGTTTATATCAATATAATTACATTAATATGAATGATATTATTATAATGAATTTTACACAATTAAGAGTTCCACAGGACTATTATATTTCACGAGCAAAGTGAAGTAATTGGGGTTTTTACAAATATGTATTTGTATTTTGTATTATATCTGTAGATACACTTAGAGTAAGTTTTGACATTGTACAATTTTACACTATTGACTTGATTGGGATTAATAAAATATATTAAATATGTTTCGTTTTTTTAGTTATTTACCCTTTTTTTCTATTTTTTTGTATTTTTTTTATACATTCACCCTGTATCCAGCAGCAGGGGAACCAAGTGTTATGACAATTTATTCTCCACTTTCCACTGAATTATCGAGACATTGAGTGATGAGGGGCGGAACTCAACGCCGTGCTTTACCTTTGACGCCAGAGCGAAAATATGGAAATAAAAAATAAATATTTCATTCAATAATTTTTAAACTTTTAACAAACAGGTAAGCATGGAATTCTTTATGTTTGTTATTGTATATTACAACATATAAAGTAATTATTAAATAAACACTACAAATAAATTGCAATCAATATATATTTCAATGTCACAAAATATTTATAACTTAACAAAATTCTGATAACGCCATTTCATGTTAATATTTTATAGACTAAACAATCCCTGAGATATGTCAAAAGAACTTAACACCTTGGTTTTCATCAAATTCCATTAATTCACATTTGCCTTTGACTTCTAAAGATTTTAACGCCTTTATTAGAATATTCATGTCAAGACCGTGGAATTCTGAAAAAAATTAAATATTTTCTATATGAAAACAAATAAAAAACTAATTTGACGTCATTGAGATATAGTATAGTATTTTATGTCTTGTTGTTGGAGGAAAATAATTCAATTAAAAAAAAAAACCAGCTTCACGCTGTATCCCGCACATAGCAGCGTAGGCAGAGGGAACCTCGGTGTTAAGACACTCCGTTCCCCACTTTCTGCCGAATTCTCGAAGCGTTGAGTGTTGAGAGGCAGAACTCAACGCTGCGCTTTGCCTCGTATATTTCACTTCCTCGAGTAGGAATCGAACCCACAACCGTCGCGGTGCGTATATATATATATATATTATAGCAATATAAATGACCCCATTTTTATCGAAAATACTCATGAATCAATTTTAAACAATTGTTTTTACGTTTTTGGAATTGTTCAGGAACTATATCTTTTGCTTTACTTTTATTTAGATATTCAATTCTCGTAGGAGATTTATTCCCAGTAATTTTAATTTATATAAATTTATAAGTCATAAAATGTAATACATAAATTACTTATCTTAGCAATAATTTTTAAACTAACCTTCTTCCACAGTATTATCACCCTCCCGCAATTCAAAGAGTGTGCAAACCGAATTATTTAGGCCATTACAACTTGCCCAATTATAAATCATATTACCCCATTCATCTAGCGAGTGCCAATAAATCTCCCATACATTTTTACTTTTATCTATTGGCGCCGCCTTGCCATTTTTCCCCATATCCTCTAAAATAAGTAATAAAGCTTCTGATGATAATTTTCTATTTATTGAGGAATTATTAAATAATGGACTGTTCTGTGATTCTCTGATGTCTATGGTGGACTGTTTGGTTACTTTAAGATAGTTAGAAATGAGTTCCTGCCATGCTTCTAATTGTTTTGTTCTTGTTTCAGAGTGTGGTTGTATTCTAAAAAAAGCAAATATTTACAAAGAAAATTACAATGAAATATTGGTAATATATTAATAGTCCATGCTACATACAATAAAAATTTTTACCTTCTGCATATTGGAGGGTAGGCATTTTAGAGACATTGCATGGTGCTTGGCGTAACCAGAGTGAGAAAAATAAGAATAACTTGTTTTCTCAAGATATTAATTGAAACAACTTTCATTACAATACTCATTACAACAGGCATTGCATGTTGAATGGCGGAACTTAACGCCTCGATTGGCCTCATTACCAGGAATCGAGTCGAGAGTCGAGTGAGGAAAATAAAATATTAATATATTATTCTCCAATGTCGGAACACAAAACCGTTGCGTCTACAGTTGCATCATGTGTGCTTGTCCCTCTGAGCCACAAGGGTCTTTACAATTATATTAAGATATCATTTCTAAAAATAAAAACTTCAATCTTTTTTTTATTAAATACTTACACATTGCATTTTTTTATAATTATCATATAAATTTATAAGCTTTTGCTCTGTTTTTTTTCTTTTAACAATTGTTTCTATGGATTTTGGTTCTAAATCTGTTATAGATATTCTATAAAATACTTTTTTTTCTCTTATTTTTATGTAGGGTAGTGTTTTATCACTTTTAGTAGCAAATGTTATCATTATAGAGCAATCTTTAGCAACTGCAGATATTAATGCTAAATGTATTGGATCCACTATTTTTATAAATTTGGCTTTATCTTCCATATTTGTTAAATTAAGATTATTATCACTTAAGTGTTTTAGTAATATTGATACATAGTCACAATTACCATCATCTCCTCTAGGACTAATGTTTGTTTCAGATAATTTTTGTACAGTCAGTAACTTATGGAGGAAACTATTATTATTAATTGATGTACTTTCAGAACATTTTTCAGATTTTTGATGAAGAGATACTTGTAGAGCTTCTTCAATAGTATTCTCAAAGGTATCACAGTTAATTAATATATTAATAATGAAATCTAAAAATGTATTGACTGATTTAAATATTCGAGTTTGTGAAAGAAAACTTTCTAAATCTATTAGTTTAGATTTTTCATTGTATACTATGTTTCCATTTGTAAACAATTTTATGTTATTTTGGGGATTTTGTAGTAAGTGTAGTAATGCTTGTTTCATTCTTATTCTGTCTCCAGAAAATAAATCCAAAGGGCAGTAGTCACTAATGTTATCAATTTGTTTTTCTGACAATTTTAATAATTGCTTAAGACAGTAATAGCACTTTGAATATTCAGCAAAATTTGCTGACATGAAACCTTCTTTAGGCTTAATTTCTAAACAAAAATTATCACAACTAGAATTTATCATAGCCAAGTTAGGTGCTTTAATAGCATATTTACTCAAAGTTGATTTGATTTGCCTGTACTTTGGCCTTAAATTGATAAGACTCAATGACAATTTGCTCAAGTCTTCATTTGACAAAGTAATCAAATCTTCCTTATACACGTAACCGCCAAATAACAGAGGTATCATTATTAAATTCACGAAACGTGTTGCGTTCTCTATATTTTCCAAATTAATAGCGTTTTCTTCGTCTTTTAACAATCGAATAACATAATCTGTGAATTTTATGCCAATTACAATGTGGATGTTACCTTCGTTTATGTATTCCCATGTTTTTCCTATTAAACTCATCTTGACGCTGAATCACACTAAAAGTTTAATAGTAAATGATGTTACTTACGTAAAGAAAGGGGGGAAATTATACTGCCACGGCCAATCGATTTCTGCCATTATTTAAATTATAATATTCAAGTGTATACAAACTATACAGTAAAAAAAATATTTAATTGGTTTTCTAATTGTTGTATCGTTGTTTTTCAGCTGATATCATTACGATTTAACTGTCAGTGTCAGCTAGTCAGAAGTTAGAACAATGGACGTTAAATGTCAAGCTGAAAGTATATAATTTTATCTGCTACCGAGTATCCAGGACTGCGTAAACTTTATAAATAGATACGGTGCCGTACGCTAGTCTTAAATGTTTATTGATTTTTTTTATATTACCTTCATTTTGTATCGATAAAGCTATAAATAGATATTTATTTCAACAATCAGTGCACATTGTCTTAAACGCGCTTCTTAGTTTTCATCTGTGAGACAACCTCAGTGGGGGATTTGTTTTGACAGTTGGCAACTGACAGCTTGATTTTTTTGGCTTAAGTCTGTACTCTGTAACATTGTTAGCGAAATACCTAGAAACCAGTCGATATTGTCTAGTTCATGTCTCAAATTGATATTAAATATTTCTATTTTTAAGTCTATATAGTTAGTTTACAATGATAACGCTTAACAGAAAATTAAAAAAGGAACATACGGGACAGACGAACGGGGTTACCGTTGAACCTATAAAAAGAATATCCGTAAGAGACAAATTGTTAGTGAAAGAAGTGCAGGAAATGAATGAAAACCTTCCTGCTACGTGTTCTGTGGATTTTGAAGATCCAAACGTATTAAACGAATTTATATTGACCGTTGCACCCGACGAAGGTTACTGGTCGGGAGGTAAATTTAAATTTGCTGTATTTGTGACTGAAGAGTATAATATGGCTGTAAGTTACATATAATTTAAAAAAGATAATTATTTAGTGTAATGTCTAACTGCAAATGCAACATGTATTCAGTTTCTAACATTTTATTTATGCTCTCATGACAGTGGAATAACTTCACTGTAAATGCAATGGTTGTTGGTGCTATCCTCAGTCTAGGAAATTAAGTAATTTCATTTTCCTGCTATGCAATGTCTGCAAAATAGAGAATAATATCTTAACACTATGTTTCCATACCATACATATGTATGAGGCATACTGTGTGAAGCTGATTTTTTTAATACTCTATAGATTTTAAAGTCTTCTACCAATATAATAATTGTATTATATTGGTAGAAGACAATAATTACTATGTGTAAATGAACATATAACTGAAATTCCAGCCTCCTAAAGTAAAATGCTTAACCTGTTTATGGCATCCAAATATTAATGAAGATGGTGATATATGTTTGTCACTTTTAAGACAAACCTCAATAGATGAACATGGCTGGGCACCAACTAGAAGACTTAAAGACGTTGTATGGGGATTAAATTCTTTATTTACAGTAAGTATTTAACTTATTAAAAGTAATCTATACTAAAATTATAATTCTGAATAGTTTGTTTTGTTGAAAGTACTGATCTGACAAACTACTAGTTCAAATTGAATAATGTTTTATGTTAGCAAGTCCATTTATTGAGGATAGGCTTTATTAATATTATATTAACTTGATTAAATAGCATATAATATTACTACAATATATAAATGTACATATAATTATATTTTAATATACAATAAAATCACACAAATTAATAAATAAAATAAGTATACTACTTGAGTAATGAAATAAGTAAGTAAACACTTTAAAGGATTTTATTCCTTAGTTGGTGTTTTATTCTAAGAATTTTATTTTTTTTATATAAAATATCTTTGTTTGAATTAAATTATGAATTAATAATGAAAACCTACATTTATTTTTATTCAGCTTCTTAATTTTTTTTAGTACTAATGACCTTGTAGTTCTTGAAAAGTTGTAACAAGGTCATTTAGTTACATTCATCAGAATTTCAACTTTAATATTAGTAACTTAGGCCATTGTAATCCAGAGATACATTGAATGCAATAGTTGGGGGTTTGCTTATTGAGTGAATGAATTATTTCCATTTACTCATTTTGAAAAGACAATGTAAAAAAAGAAAAAATCAGCTTCACACTGTATCTTGCACACAGCAGGATAGGCAGAAGGAATCTTGTGTTAAGACACTCCGTTTCCCACTTTCTGCCGGATTCTGGAGGCATTGTGCGTCTGGCAGAATTCGCTGTGCTTTGCCTTGACACCAGAGTGAAGAAATGGAAATAGAAACATAAGTAAATATTTCACTTCCTCAAGTGGGGATCGAACCCACAACAGTTTTCAGCTGTGTGGTCCCGGCTTAGAATAGGATCACCCTGGTAGGTCATCAAGATGCAGTAGAAAAGTGTCTGACGGTAAACAGCTGTGGATTCAATTCATACACAAAAGAAAATTAATTAGTTCTATTTTTCACCTCTGGTAAGAACACACAGAGAGTATAGAGTTTCCTCACATATACACATTGTCTCAAAAATGGAGGAATGTGTAGGCATGGCAGGCATTACCTTAAGGATTCCTGTCTACCCTGCTATATGTAAATGCATGTTACAGTGTATGTATGTAAATATTTATATATCAAATTACAGGATTTACTTAATTTCGAAGATCCATTAAATATAGAAGCTGCAGAAATGTATAAGAAAAACAAAACAGAATTTCAAACTAAAGTTCTAGAATATATAGCAGTATCCAAAGGAAAGAGATGAGGAAGGTCTTGCTTCGGCAAAGTGAATAACAATATTTAATATAAAAAGTGTAAGTTTTCCATAGACAATGTTTCAGTGATAGACCATTTTAAAAAAAGTTTTTTTTCTTGTAATTTTTCTAGGTGTTTTTGGTAACTAAATTGTTTGTAAATTGTATGTGGTTATTTTAAAGGAAGATATTTGATGGGTGTGTAATTTTTGTAAACATTAATGTATATTTTCTGCTGTTCTGATGATATTAATCATAATGATATTTTATCTGTTTGATTTATTTATACTTACTTAATTTGTACTGTTGAACAAGCATTACAAGTAATTAACAACAAACTTTGTAAGAATACTGCTGCACATACAAATATAGAATGTAACCATATTAACAGTGATCGTTGTAATATTTATTTTATTGCTGGAATTTATTGGAACTGCAAACTTATTGTGGCATAGCTAAAAATGTTGCTTATATGCTGTGGACGAGGGTTTAATACTGTGTATATTCTAAGCAGAATAGGTAAAATATGGAAGTTCTGCCATTTAACATAGAATGTCTCGAAATCCTATATAAAATAAACAATTTAAATTGTCGTCAACCCATCAAATTACTTCCAGTTTACATTACAGTTTTACATATTATTCAAGAGTTCCATAGATATTCAAGTAATTAAATATCTACATATGTCTTTTGCTTTGTCTATAAAAAAATCTAGTAAACAAACAATGTAAAATGTATACAAATAGAAGGATAATTATGTAAATTTGTTATAATACAACCATAGATAATATAAACATAATTGATTTGTACAAAAAATGTCAGCCATCTTTGAAAAAATAGAGCTAATATATATTTATTTTTATGATAATATCAGTAGATATTGCTGTATTTCAATAGTAAATATTTTTACTTCTCTATTATACTTCGGGAAAGTTGTTTGTCTAATATAATAGATAACATATCTTAAAGAAGAATTCAGAAGATTCATTGAAAGTATAGAACAGAATTGCCAAAAAATTATGAAATCCATTGTCCAGAAAGTTCATAAAAAGTCCACATCATCAATCCAAGAGTTACCTGCCATATCTTCTACGACTTCCGCATTATCCACGAGTCAGCTGCAAATTGAACACTTATAATGGACTCTGGGAAGAATTAGAATCTAAATGTCTCAAACCACGAATATGGAGTGTATTGTCCTTCTGGTAATACCCCAGCGCGAGCTGAATACAGGTATCCCAGGACATTCGCGGCCACGTCACCCCACGAACGTATTCTAGCTAGATTTAGAGAAATGAGACAGAATAGTGTTGATGAAGATTGCGTCATAATAGAGAATGACAATGAGCCCCGCAGTGACAGCGAATCCACATTGTCTGAGGATTCCGCGGTGTTCGTGAACCCTTCGACTAGACCCGACCCGGCGTCGAACCCCATACCCATTGTCAAATGTACGTCTGAAACTGATATCTATATGAAGAGGTGGCAACAAGAACAACACGGCAAAGAAAATATAAAAAGATCCATGTCGTTCAAGAAACCCTCGAAGCTACAGGCGCCTACGTCACTTAAAAAAAACCATTAGTCGACAGAAACGACAATTGACATAAACAAAATATTTAATGCAATTTATTTATAGTTTTTAGCAAAATGAATATTTTACAAAATTTAACCTAAGTTAGTTAGTTAGTTGCTTATTCTGGAGATACTGTTATATTAAACACATTAATATAATTTTTTAAAATCTCATAGTAGATTAGAAAATATTACGAATTAAATTAAAAGCAATAAACAGATTTTATAAATAACATAATGTTTAGACAGCTGAAGGCAAATGTGTATAAGTTAAAACAAATTTGTGTTATTTTTCTGTATAATATAGAATTTTTTGTATAAAATTATTATTATATTTTTTAACATTTTGTAAAGCATTAGTTCCTATAGAACTTACGGGTTTTTTTATATGAAATGCTTGAATAATAGGTTGGGGACGAAGTTCCTCCTATATTAAAATAATTATTTCTGAACATATTTGTGGTCTCAATAACAAAATCAAGTGCTCGAAGAATATTCTTGTGAAGAATATTATCCAAATTATATTAGCTAAATAATACTCAAAAATGCATTTCATTTTTAATAAAATATGTAGAATTCTTTGTGTATTTAATTAATTAAATTTATTTTTATATATTCATTATTTTTTTTATTTTTCAGCTTCACGCTGTATCCCGCACACAGCACCCTGCTGTGGCAGAGGGAACCTCGGTGTTAAGATACTCCGTTCCCCACTTTCTGCCGAATTCTGGAGGCATTGCGTATTGAGTGGCAGAACTCAACGCCGCGCTTTGCCTCGACACCAGAGCGAAAAAAAAATGGAAATATAAACGTGAAGAAATATTTCACTTCTTCGACTGGAAATCGAACCCACAACCGTCGCGTTTGCGGGCGGCACCCTTGTGCCACTGCGTCATGACGGCCTCTTTGTGGGTTGGATTCTCACCCGCACAAATTAAATATTTAAAATTTTTATTTCGTCGTCCTGGCATCGAGGCGTTGAGTTCCGTCACTAAACAGGCCAGGTCCATAGTTCGGTGGAAAGTGGTTAACAGAAGTGTCTTAATGGGAACGGAGTATCTCAACAATAAGTTCCTGAGTTCCCTTTGCCTACCCTGCTACGTGCGGGATACGGGTTGAAGCTGAAAAACAAAAAAGTCTCCTTGAACTTGAGTTCACAATGAAGACAATGATAGTATACATTGGTAAATAGAATGCATATGATTGTATTTGATTTGTTTTCCTAATATTATATAAGTATGTCAAATAAGATAATTATGTAAAATTTTATGACTTTTTTTAATACTTTAATGATACTGTTTTAATAATACTATAATGCTATTGCGATTATAGTTCCTTTTCAAAATTTATAACGTCTAGTCATCTGTCAATGCTTTTTTAATATTTTTTCTTGACAATAAAGGTTCTTCAGTTGTCTACACATTTCTGTAACATCTCATTGAATCTTTGTGCTATGAAATTTATAATATATCTAAGTAGTATATTTTTTATACCTGACTTTTATTTTTCTCACGTAGAATTTAATTTATAATGTAGTTTTATTTTCAGCTTCACGCTGTATCCCGCACATAGCAGGGAAGACAGAAGGAAATTCTGTGTTAAGACACTCCTTTTCCCACTTTCTGCCGAATTCTGGAGGCATTGCGTGTTGAGTGGCAGGACTCAACGCCGCGCTTTGCCTCGACACTAGAGCGAAGAAAATGGAAATATAAACATAAATAAATATTTCACTTCCTCGAATGGGAATCGAACCCACAAACGTCGCGTTTACGCGCGACACCCTTGTGCCACTGCGCACTATGAAATTTTATAGTTTTGTTAAATCGTTGGGATGTGTGTGAATAAAGTATAGACTGTCGTGGCGCAGTGGAAGAACATCTGACTGTAAACAATATTCTTGTACCCACAAGGTTTTGGTTTTGGTACCCAAAATAAGGGAATGGGAATAATTTGAGTTGATAACTATTTATATATCAGGTCACTTTATAAAAGAAATAAAACACATTTTGAACAAAATTTTCTTTATTTAAATAATACTGAAACACAGTATTCATCGTATTAATATTTAAATAAATAAATAAATGAAGAGTAAAAATTGTTTACAAAACTTAACGTTAAGGTTCGTGACGACTTTATTTGACTAGAGTTTGATGACGGTGAAAAAGTTAAATAAAAATGACGTGTATGACGCAAAACATTTTTAAAGCAGTCATTTCAATGTTACAATTATGCGTTTATTTTTAATTATAAATATATCAAAACGATTCTTTCTACCGTTAGTTGAAGACTATAATTAAAAAACGAATCTAATATATTTACAAATATAATAAATTAATGATTTTATCAATAAAATTTCAAAAGAAGCAGATTATAAATCTAGAATGCTTGGGCCGGATACAAAATTTAAAACAATTTACAGATCATAAACGATTGAAAAATCTTATTTGGAGTTTTTATTGTGCAAAAGTGATAATAAAACTAATTCGTACAAAAATGTAAATGAAGTATCGATAACTGATAATATTATTTAACATTATTATATAGTATAGTATATGAGTCAAAATAATTTATAATTATTGTGCATTTCGTTTGCAAAGTTTGAGAAGAATTAATGAAATATTTTACCTTTACAATGTATATTGAAATTAGAAAACAAAATTTCATACATCTTTTGATGCAAAATTACGTTATTAGACCTGTTGACTACCATTTTTAAGAACACATTAAGTAATGAAGAAATTCAATAATTTTTTAGTCCCACTTAAATAATACAATCTGAATCGATATTTTAATAATCAAATCTTAAATATTATTAGAACGTTTGAGCAGTAGACGGTCAGCGTGCAGCAGACAGTAGTTCATCGGTAATGCTATTGGACCTGACGAGCATGCGCGGCGACGCTACTGAAGACAGGGAATCAGTTTTGGACGCCTCCTCTGATTTCTTTGAGTGGTACTCTTCGGAGAATTCCTGTAATTTGTTATTTATTATATTAAATTAGGTTTAAATAATTTAGCGATTGCATATATTGCAAATAGGCAGAATAAAGTGGAAATAAGATTTTGGTGGCCTATACAATTGCCAACTTTTAACTAATGTTGCATGTAAAAGTAAAAGAATAAACATAGTCCTAAGTAGGGTTCCTATCCGCAATCTCATATAAGATAGTAGTCATATTACAAAGAATTTCATGAGTCTTTTGTAGATACATAGAAATTATAAAATAGCGGGTTCAAAACCCCATTCAAATGTTTATATAGAAATATATTTTATTACTGGATTACTTTTCATTAAATTTTGACTCGAATGCCACTTGAATCTTATGATATTATTTAACGATGTGGGGAATGGAGTCTTAATGCTAGGTTCTCTCTGCCTACCTTGCTGTGTGCGGGATACAGTGTGAAGCTAATTTATTTATTTAACCATATTTACCTTGAGACGCGACGATACAAACACAGCTCGTTCGCGTTTTCTCTGAGTGAAGTCGGAGTGCGCGAGCCAGCGGTGTTCGTGGCACTCCTCAGCCGTGGGCCGCTTTAGGGGCACCTTCTTGAATACCCACATTAGGAACCGTGTTGCTTCCTGTAAAACAAAAAATATATTTTTAGTGTTAAATAATGTCCATGTCGGTTGTTCATGTCTAATATTTGATTGGTAATAAATTTTTGTTTCTTTTGCATTTGGTGACAAACAATCTTCCAAAATCCCTGGTGATGTAATTTTTATTGTTGGAAAGCTATAATTTTCTTTCATTTGAAAAACGTATGAATATTTTAAATACAATTTTATGCAACGTTTCTTTGAACGTTTTAACTGAGCAAGCGACAAGTTAAAAAAAACAAACCTGAGTGATTTCCTTATACAAATGCTCAAATCGATATCTAACAAAGCATATATTTTGGCGAGTATCAGCATCGCTGTCTCCTTTGAACGGCGACACTCCTGAAAGTAATACGTAGGCGAGGACGCCCACTGACCAGATGTCCGTTTGTGGGTATGCTGCCTCGTCGCTGATAATTTCAGGTGCTGAAATTGTGAATTAAATATTATTACTTGTGTAACTCATTTTTTAAATAGTATTTTAAGGTTTTGCACTTGTTGCACTGACGGTGTTTGATTTTTAAATCTTAGTGTCATACACGTGTTCTCTAGCAAAGTTTATAAGTTTGAGTTTTCATGATAATATATTAAATATGATATATTTTTCTTTCCAATATAATATATTATACTATAATAAAATATTACGAATTATCACAAATCCTGCGAAAATGTAGAAATCAGTTGTATAAAACGTTTGCAATTATTAATTACATAAGGTGATTTTTTGTAACAAGCTAAGAAAAAAAAAATCTTTTATTAACTAATTGGATAATTAAACTAAAATGTCAATATCCTAGAGCCGGCGGCCTATTCACAAGGCTAAAATAAATACGCAACGTTAGTAACAAATAATAATCAAACAAAAACTTACCCTTGTATTCTAAATCGCCAACCTGCGGAACGCTAGTACCAAGTTTGGTAACTCGGTGAGCTGAACCGAAGTCAGTTAATTTAACTTGCAAGGAGCGAACCGACGCCATCACCACGTTATCAGGCTGCAAGTCCAAGTGGCAGTAGCCTCGCCAGTGCAAGTACTGTAAACCGTCCAGCACTTGCAATATAATAGTGGCCACCATTTGTTCTGTATAATCGTGACGACTGGATAAATATGTCAGTACGTCTGCCCCTTGTAATTTCTCCATAATCAATGCCGCCACAGGAGCTCCAGGTAATTGGTAGGCAGCTAGTAAATTTGATATCCTCTCGTGTCGTAATTTACGAATACAATTGAATTCTCGTTGAACTTGAATTTCCGTTTCCGGTCGCACTTCTAGAATCTTCGCTACGACTACGTCATCTGTTTCCTTATCCACGCCCTTCACAACAATCGAGAACTTTCCACGCCACAGTTCGGATATGAATGTGTAGCGATCAGAAAAGTTCTGTGTCGTGTTCCAGTCTATTGGGTTTTCTTCAGTACTGTAGTCTAACTTGGGTTTATCTTCTTCAAAGACAATCTCTTGGCCGGATTCGGTGAGTTGCTGGAGATGTTTCATTGCTTTTGTGACTTCGATTTTGGGTGTGCCAGATTCTTTCGTTTTGACCAAACCAGTGGGAATGCCCTTTTCGCTCCACCCAATTCTATTACGAGATGCCAGTCTAAACTGATAACTTGTATCTGGCTCTAAGTCTCGTATAACGAAAAACTCGTGGTCAATATTTTCAGCTACCGTCACCCATTCTACGCTGTCACCTCTCTTATACTGTAAGCTGTAACAGACGACTGGTGAATTACCGTCATATTTCGGCTGCGTCCATCTTAAAAGAACTTCTGTGTCAGATACTTCAGCAGCACTTGGACTATCTGGGGCATCAGGATTGGTGGCTTCTACTATCCTTGTCCTGGCAACAGTTTGTCCCACTTTGTTCCTTGCTACTACCTTATAGAAGCCGATATCGTGATGCATAGCCGGGTTAAATTCCAAAGTGGATCTTCCTTCGTCATCCTCGATTATCTTTATACGTTGGCCTTCAGCGATGACCATATCGTTTTTAAACCATTGTATGGTCGGTTTGGGGTCACCCACAGCGTAGCAGCTAAGACGGGCGGGTAGTCCCTCTTGTACGGGGAGGAGTCGAGGTTTTTCTCTAAGGAAGGGCAAACGTCCGTCCCTCTTGGACTCCATGAAAGCCTGAGCTTCAGCGTAGGAGTCAAGGCGTGTACCAAGTTCGTGTCGTAAACGGCGGATAGTATAGCTTTCTGTGCCATAGTTGTTGATACGTTCGCGGCGCTCGTCGTCGATCTCTTCGTCCATTATATCGGTGAAGCGACGTCTCTCACGGATGATGGGCGTCTGTAAGGATTATGTTAGGATAATGTAAACGTTAATCGTATGTCGTGGCGCAGGGGCACAAAGTGTTACTGTAAAAGGGGATAAAATATTTATTTAAATTTATATTTCCATTTCTTCGCTATGGTCTCGAGGCAAAGCGCGGCGTGATTTCGGCGGAAAGTAGTTAACGGAGTGTTTTAACACTAAGTTCTCTCTGCCTAACCTGCTGTGTGCGGGGTACAGCGTGAAGCTGATTTATTTTAATATGGTTTACAAAAAGTATAAAAAACACTTGTATAAAAAAATATACAATTGTCCAAAATACTTTTACAATTGTTCAAAATATAATTAATGTTTATTTGTCCAACTCACCCGAGGGTCATAACTATCCTGTATACTGAGACTGTATCCCGGGGACCGTATACAGGCAACCTTCATATACTCACGAAGCCGCACCGGGAACTGAGTGTCGCGGAGCTGCAGCAAATACGTATCTGGACCGTTTTGGTAACTGTAATTAACACAAATTACACTTAACGTTGTAAATTTTGTAATATTAAGCTTTAATTTATTTAAGTTCACTTTCTTTTACCATACCATATATATTTTTTTGATATGCAGGTAAATAGAATTTTCTGCTAAGATTTCTACTAAGAGTCGACTCTGCCTGTTAAGACGTGTCTTAGGTAGCGAAATGCAGCCCTTACTACATTTTTTTATTTTGCTAGACCGAGAAAGTGAAGCGTAGTTTCATATCGTTCATCGATTGGCGCTAAGACTGCGTCATTCATCCCATATTCTCATATAAATTTTAATTTATTCAGTACACATATATTTAAAAAACTCACTGGCTCTCAGAAGTGGCAGATACCTCCCAATCAGGATGTTCCCATTGTTTGAACTTGAGATCCCACTCGCCTGGCTTCCTCTCGTGAGAGGTATCACGTTCAGGAGTACCTGTAAATGCCATTATTTATATTATTACGAGGGTAAGAGGTCGTCGAGGCCCAGTGGCACAACGTCTGACTGTAATTGTAATGGTTGTGGGTTCAATACCGATATTGTGACTTGATAATGTTTAAATTATTCTGAATAAAATTGTCTTGATAATAAATTATCTATGACAAATTATTCCTCAGAGCTCCCGCATATATATAAATGCAGAACTCGGCGTGAAGCTGAAAAAATATGTAGTAAAAAATTACCTTCAGGAGTATAAATCCCTCCAGGCGGGTAAACCATCTTAGATGGGTGGTCGAAGGCACCGCTAAGAGGACGGCGACGGAACCAGGTACGGCATTGTGCATTGCTCATCCATTCCCTGAAAACGTATGGTATGGTTGTAAGAAATGCATTTCATATTGTGATTTCAAAAAAAGTAATTAAATTGAAAATGTTCCAAAGCTGTAGTTGTAAACCAGAATAAAATGATACTATATTAATTAACTAAATATAAGTCGCTAGCGACGACACTCACCTGTACGAATTATAATAACTCCTCAACCTATCTGTAGTAATGACATATTCATCCTGATATATCTTATCAGCTAACAGCAACCAGGGATGAGATAATGCTCTATCCACGTCCATCCTGTCCTGCCAATTAATCACTAACAGTTTAGAGATGAAATCCCTCGATTCCTTACTGAATCTCGACCACCATTCTTCATCATGCCAAGCCCAGCTACCCTGGCGTATTCTGGTCAAAGTTTCTCTATCATTTATCCCCCGGAACGGAGAATGTCCACTGAGAAGAATGTATGTGATTATTCCAACGCTCCACATGTCAGCTGCGTAGTTAACTCCTTCTCCATTTGCAACTTCTGGTGAAACGAATTCTGGCATTCCGTAGTCGAGGGAAGCGTATTTGTTCATTTGTATTTTGCGGGACAGACCGAAATCGCAAATTTTGAGTAGATCGCTTCCGGCGTGAGAGAGAAGGAGTTCTCCAATCTGTGAAATGTAGAAATACATTGCTGACACATTACACTAATTAAAATTTTAAAATCGAACGTTAGGTACGTTTATACACTGCCGGTTAGGTTAGAAAATAAAACATAGGAATTCGCTAAATTTGAAGTCAAAATTTAAGTCGTAATATTTCTAGAAGCATTGTAATATGGAATCAAAGGTCACTAACAGTCAACCCTAAGTGCGCGACGCTGTTGTCATGCATGTGCTTGAGTCCACGCAAGAGCTGGCGAATGTATCCCGCAACCTCACGTTCTGTGTAGCCCTGGCTTCTTAATAGACGGTCCCTAGAAGAAAATTATTGGAAATTATAATATCTCAAAGTTATATTTTAAATAAAAAATAACATAATCCAAATATATGTATGTAAAATTTTTTAAATATATAAAATTACAGAAAATATAATAAAATTTGTACAAATTTGGAATATTTGTCCAAAAATTTTGTTTTTATTTTCTACATATATTTTCTGATAAGAGACACTCGCCTCAGATTGAACTCATAAAAAGTGAATCTGCAAATCTTCTTTATATTTTAAAACTAGTCTTCTTAACTTTATCCTTATATCTACATTAAGTAGTCTTACACTCTGTAACAAAATACCTGACTAATTCTCCACCACCGGCCAATTCGAGAACAAGCGCGAGAGTGTGGTCGTGCTCGTAAGCGTCGTACAGACGTAGAAGATGGCGATCGTTCAACATGTTCATGATATCTAACTCGTTCTTCATGAAGGGTTTCAGTTCGGAGTGACCGTGCATAATCTTTGCAGCATAGTTTCGACCTTTAGATAAGATTTGTATTTGAGTATTTGACATTAGTGTTTTTTAGTTCATGCACTCCACCCGCTGCTAAGTGCTAAGACACAACCATATTCGTCCAATTTAAAGAAATTGCGCGCTCAACTATGTATCTTGTAAGTATTATAATTACATACATATATGTAGGTATTTTAAAATCATTCTCACGTGTCTCAGACAGTAAGCGGTGTGGTTAACAATATAAATAAAAAAGTCAATCGAATAATTTGCTTAATGTTTCCTTGCTTGTTTGAACGCATTTCTTTCTAGAATTATCCTTAAATATCCCAACAATAAACAATACAAAGATGTATGAACCATAACTTCTATCCTCATATAAATAACAAAAAGTCCATACCAGTGGTCCTTTCAGCAGCGTGATACACGACGCCTTGCACTCCACGGCCCAGTTCATCACCGAGATCGTAATAATCTCCAAACGGTTTAGAGCTCGGCTTAATGCGTGGTGGGTATTCGCGAACGCTGTAAAATAAAATTGTCGTTCATATGTTGAGCCAAGTGTTCATCTTTAAGCTTAAAATACATATGTATAAATGTCTAAGCTTCAAATTAATAAATATTGAATGATGATTGATCGTCTTAATAAATATTGAAAATTACTACTTAATCAATAATTTTATTAATTTAAAATGATTAATTATGTAGTAATTTTCAATATTTATTGGGGACCTAGTGTTAAGACGCTCCGCCCATTAAGACACTTTCATTCCGCATTTTCCTTAGAATTAGTCTGGTTACCAGAGTGAAGAAATGAAAATATGAAATATTTCATAAGTAGTAAACAAAAATCGTAAAAAGTTAACCGGATCGAATAGTTATGTTCGTCCTCCTCGACGTGCAGCGCGGCGGAGGCGGACGCGCAGCCGGCGACGTTGCGCGCCGATACCGAGTACAGGCCTTCGTCCTTGAGCATCGCGTCGCTGATTGTAAGCACCACTGTGTCCGGCTCGATGAAGTGCATCTGGAATTCAAATTTATATTTTCATAAATTAATTTTGTGTGAACATCGTAATTTAAATATATTATAATGGCATATTTAAAGTAAAGAATACACTAGCTGACAACATCTGCCGAAAAAGCAGAAAAAAATATTTTTAACAATATATATATAATTAACACTAGATAAGTTCAAAAGAACAAAAATATATGCAGTTTTATCAAATCTTACCTTTGTCCTTGAACTGGGAGCCAAAGGTTGCCAGTCCTTGTACCACTTGATCTGCGGATAAGGAACCCCAGTGACTCTCGCCTCAAATCGTACTAAGCGACGTTGCAGTACAATAGTTTCTTCAGGCCGTTTGATAAAAGTAGGGTATTCAGCCACTTCGAGGCGGACACGTTGTCGAGCTTGGCCGTGCTCGTTGGTCGCTACCGCTTCGTAGTAACCAACGTCGCGTTCTAGCATTCTAATGTATGAAAAATAATATTTAAGTTAAGGAACTTAAATCAGATGTGTAACTTGAATTGACATGGTCCATCTACTTGGATAATATGACAATAAACGGCATGTTGCTTTTTAAATTTTGTAATACTTGTATGTATAATCCATACATGATGGACAATATATTACAGAACGTATGTGAGCAAATAAAAACCGAAATTTAACACTGAGTAAACCCAGAAAATATTTATATTATACAGTGTATTATATTGGCTTAAGCAAATTGGTTTAAAATTGAAATTTCTGACATTTCTAGTTTGCCATTAATATTTTAATGACGATAATATAATTTAAAATGCATAACTTATTTGTTGAGGCGTCGTGGAGCAGGGATACAAGTATGTAAATGTAAATGTAATAATAGGTAGGGGTTCGATCCGTACTTGGGAAAATGAAGTATGTAATATTTTTGTTTCCTCGGTTTGGTATCGAGACATAATGCGGCCTTGAATTTCGCTACGCAACACGTAATGCCTCCAGAATTTAGGGAAAAATGGGAAACTAAGTATTTTATCATTAGGCTCACTCTGCTTATCCTGCTGTGAGCGGGATACAACGTAAAGCTGAAAAATAAACTTACTTGTTAATGAACAGCGTAGCTTGTCCATTCCTCGTGTAACTCCAGTCGTATCTACCGCCAATTTCAATTGGCTCGTCATTGAAGTAATAAGTCATCTTCGGTTTCGGATATCCGTAGACAAACCAAAAGAGATTGACATTGTGGCCTTTCACACCATATTGAGAATCATGTTCCTGACGAAGGAACTTAGGAGCTTGGGCATAGCCATCATGGGGTGGACGTTCAATATCGAAGTCTTTAGGGAAATATGGAGAAGTTTCTGGCCTGAAATCAATGCCTGGCTCAAGGTAAGGCACGAATTTTGGTGGATCTGGCTCGAGCTTGGCTCTATGGGTAATGGCGTAGGGTGAGGGGTCACTGACGCCATATTTGTTCTCGACACGGACACGGAACTTGTAGTCGCGGAAAGGTTCTAAGTTGCGAATGTCGCAAACGCAAGAGCGTAGCCCAGTGCGGGCAGTGAACCAGTCACCGTCTGGGACTTCGCACATTTCCACCTGAAAAAATAAATAAAATTCTCATTCAAAAAAATATCATTGATTTGGGAATATAAATTTTTATTATATCATAATTAAGAAATTCCAACTGACCTGGTATGTAACCGGAAACCTGGGCTGATGTGGTATAGATGGCTTCCAGGATAGAGTCAAATGTCTATCCGCCATACGAGATATAATAGGCTTGTCTGTTAGCGGCATCGGCACTCCGGTCTTCTTCATCTTGTCAAAGTCTGAATATTGTTCTCCGATGGGTTTCTTACCGCTGCTAGGTTCTAGAGCTAGAGTGAAATGTACAAGTATTCATGATATGTTACTGTTTACTTGTAAAATTTGATAACTAAGCAGTTCTTTTTGATGATTATTTTAACATCTTTTATTTAATTTGTTGTTAAGAAAAAAAGATTTCTTTAGCTTATATTGATGCTGTGGCCGCTGTTCAATGCGCTTGGCTTGTGGGTTCAGTTGGCAGAGATTTATAGTCATAACTTAATTTTTCTATTAGTTTATCTTCCACAAATTACTATACAATTTCTCTAAGTAATCGCGTGTTAATAGAAAATATGATAGATAAAACTTTTACTGATTTGAAATAAAATGAATAAGCAACTTTTTTCCAAAGTATTATTCTCATGGCTTTTATTATATCCGCTGAGATTGTTATGATTCACAGCTGGATGTATAATTTTAACTACTTAATCTACTTACTATCATAAGTGAGCTGTGCAGAACAAGAATCCTCTCCATGTGGATTATAAATACGGCATTTGTAAGTAGCAACGTCCTCCGGCACAACACCACTAATAGTCAGACGCAGTAGGCCGGTGGTCTCTTGTTCGATGCGAATGCGATCGCTCGGGAACAGCTTAGTGTCGTTACGGAACCTGAGTAGCATGCAATATATTACATATTGAATATTCAATTATATAAAAACAAAATTTAAAAAATGCTCTTTCTGCATTCGAAATACCACTTCACATTTGTAGATGTTGTCACTGTACTTAGAGAATTCGATTTTATTTACGTTTGAAGATTGTAGTAAATCTTAAAGTATTACCCAGAGCTATTTAACGAAAATAGTAAAATACAGTGACAGTAATCGACGAAAGTTTCATATTAAATTATCGTAGCTGTACATGATATGTAGTGATAGTATTGGTGTAGTAGTAGTCTTGGAAAAAATCAAATTACGCGTAATAAGTATAAATAAAATGATTACAAAAACTGGAATTTGTTGGTTAGTCTGTCACTACTTTAATACGTACCATTCCACCTCAGGTTCAGGAGTCCCGGTAGCGCACGCAGTGAACTTGGCGCTAAGACCCCGGAATACCTCCGCATCGCCGATCTTCTTGAGGAACGACGGCGGCTCCACCTTTTGTTGGCGACCACTGAACAGAAAAAAATTTATTCAAAATTTATTTAATTTTAAGTACTTAATACGGTATAAACTATATGTGTATAGTAATCACACACTCAGCATTGTTGGTAAAACCCTGAACTTTTATGACTTGCTACCTGCAATATAACAGAACACAAAACAACTCACATCTTATCAACAACCTCCAGCATTGCTTCACAACTCTCTTCGCCCTCTCTATTCCTGGCTGTGGCTGTATATTTTCCCGCATCATCCTCTGTCAGGTCTCGTACATACAAACAGCAAGCGTCACCGTCTCTCTTTATGGAATATTTATCAGAAGGTCCGAGGGCTATGCCATCTTTGTACCAAGTAATGTCAGGTGCCGGTACGCCTGTGACACGAGCTGGGAACTTCGCGTCGAATGTTGGTAACTGTTCGGGCGTTTTTAAATATAAATAAAAAAGTTACTTTTATGGAAAGGTATTCTAGGTAAGAAACATGATGTTTAAATGAAATGCTTAGATAAATTTAGTAATTTTATCGTAAAATATATTTATTTTGAATAGATTTACATATATGATTGTTTTAAATTAACGAAGCTGACAATGTAGTGTTTTCAGGGATGTTATTAATGGAGAAAATATTTATCATCTGTACAGATGTAAAAAAATATTCAAACCTGCTGTAAATCAGTGAATTTTTGGGTGAACCTCGGGGGCTGAAACACTTTGCGCACATTCAGTTTACCCTCAGATGAGTCTTTGCCGAGTGGGTTCTCAAGTTTTACACCGTACACTCCCGCGTCGGACAGCTGGACAGGATTTATTTCTAATCCCACCTGTAATTAGTGAGTACAAGGTAATGTTTATTTTTGGTCATATGTTCGGTGACAGAAGGATGCCTGCTTGTCTTTGCTTTTAACTCCAAATCGAATGCTTCATGGCATGTAAGTAGAGTTTAAATGTTACATAACGTTTGTATCAGTTCATTTTTCTTTTTTCGAGGACAGCTTACAGACGTTTTTTACAGACAGAGGGTTTTTTTTGAATATTTAAAGTTTTCCTTTTTTTGCCACCTTAATTGTTTCTAGTTGTTTTTTTCAATAGCGTTCTTAACAGATTCATAAGATATACATACCTTCTTTCCATCACAAGTCAGCAGCACTCTATCACTGGGCATCAAGGGCTTGCCGTCCTTGGTCCAGGTAACTTGGGGAACAGGATTGGCGGTGAAGGGAGCACTAATGGCGATCGGTTGACCTTCCTCTGCTGATACTTCACGCAGACCGTGAGTGAATTGTGGGCGCTCTTGTGGTGATGTGTTATCTTCGCGACCTTTAAATAAATGTATGTATTGTTTCATGAATACAAACTTTTTAATTTTATTTACGCTACGTTATCACCATTATAGAATGTAACACTAAAAACTATATTATAAATGATTTCTTGAGACAGCAAAGGCAGCAGCAGCATTTACAACCAACGTGTAAATAACTATCATTTACACGTTGATTTAAATGCTAATGGAAATATGCTCCAGCGGCGCAAAGACAGCGTTGAAAGTTAATTCTTATTAAAATATCCAAATATGAAACATAGCCTTTTCCTACTAATCTATAGTTATGAATAATATTATAAATTCGGCGTGATGGTATATCCCAGTTAAAGCGTTATTTAATAATTTAAAGTTTTCTATAGGTTTTACAAGACAAAATAATTATTAAAAAATACACACATTCAGTATACAAATACTCACTAGCTACAGCCAGCTCGGCACTACAGCCGGTTTCTCCTTTATCATTAACAGCAATAACACCATATTTTCCTGCGTCACCTGGTTTCGCATCACTTAGTAAAAGTGCATGAGTTCCGTCGGGCTGTGATATAACGCGGACGCGTTGACCGTCAGGTGCTATTTCTTTACCGTCGTGGGTCCTACGAAATGTAAATGAGAAAAATATTGCAGTAATTTACAAAACTTTTAAGAAATCGTACTATACTTCAATGCTAAGCTTAAATGCTATCTTTTTGGATGAGTATTGAATACAAGTGAACGATTTTTTTATGATTTAATGAAGCCAAGTGAAAACTTTCAGTTCATTCCTTCAGTACGTTCAGTCTTGACGAAGAGAGTTAAATTAAAAATGGATGAAAAATTACAAGTAAAGAATATGGTTTACCATTTAATAGTGGGTGGTGGGTGCCCAAGAACTTTAACTTCCAGCTTAACGGGGAAGCCCTCAATTACTTTAGCGGGTTGTAGTTGTGCGATGAACGCGGGCTTCCGCTCTTTTTGGCCAACCTGTTACGAAAGTTACATAATATGTGTATTACGTATATATGTATAATAACATAATTCATTACCAGAGGCTTATCCTTGATATGCTTGAGTTTGGATATAAGCTTTGAATAGGATATTATAATACAGAGATTTAAAATTGTAACTTGAAATGGATAAAATCGTTTGGAAATAAATGTACTCCATATTATATGTTTTTATTTTGTTTTCTTTTCTTTCTTTTTCTTTTCAATATAATTAAAGATAAAGTTACACATCTGCATTCAATATATAATTTTATTTTTTAAAGGAGCTCCTAGTAGAAGCTATATTAGATTAACATGTCTATAAAACTATACATTACCTCAACTTTAGCCTTAGAAGCGACTTCACCAAGCTTGTTCGCAACAGTGAGAGAGTATACGCCGGCGTCTTCAGGACGGCAGCTGTCGATACTGAGACCCACCACACCACCGGGCTGATTGATGAAATTCACTGCTTGAGATGGTCTGATAGGTACACCTAGGTAATATTTAGTATTAGTTGTTAGATAAATATGTTTCACAATTTCGCTTAAATATTCTAAAATAAAAAAAAGTTTAATACCGAAATAAAGTCCAGTCATTAAACTTTAAAAGAAATATTAGATTACCATAAGCATATACATAAAATCACCACATTTTTGTTACATTAACAATTAAAATGTCTATAGTCTTCCGTTTCAAATTAAATATATTAAAATATACCCGCAGACAATCATTGACTTGAATTGACAATCATTTCTAAGTTCTAAATTGCATTTAAAATGTTATAATTTTTAGCTCAATTTAGAAATAACTTACCATCCTTAAACCACTTGACTTCAGGTGCAGGGAACGCCATGACTCTTGCCTGTAGCTGCACTGGTTGACCTACAACCGCCTTTACATCTTCCAATTCCTGGCTGAATGACGGCTTGCGGGGAGTTGCTGTATGTATCACGTATTAAATATTAAATTAAGTAAAGTATATTTTGTTATAATTCTACTTGAGATTATGTTTTAGCTTCACTCGATATCTTGCGTATAGCGAGGTAAGCGGAGAAAAGCTAGTGTTGAAACACTTCTTTCTCTACTTTTCGTCTAATTTTCGACATATTACTTGTTGTTGTTGAAACTCAACGCCGTCTTTTGTCATTCTATGAGAGCGAGAAAATGAAAATAATGAATTTCCATTAACTTGTATGTATGTGTGGATCCGACCCACAACTGTCGTTTACAGGCTGTGCCGCTACGCCGTATATGAACATATGTATTAGAATCCTAAAGACCCGTATAAAGGAGTAAGGAGGAGCTTCGCTCCCGGTTACAATAAAAAAAATACATGCCCCGAATATATAGTAATTCGGGATTTTCCATATCTATCTGGTCAATTAGATGCTCTAACTGACTAAAGATTGAAGCTACTTAAGTATACTTTCACTTGATACACCAAAACATCTAAACAAACATTCAACAACTTACGATTAACTGCAACGGCGCACAACGCCATATGTTCTCCACTGGGATTCGTTATAACCAGTTTGTACGCGCCGCAGTCGGCTGGGGTCACGTGTTCGATGCTCAGCTTGACTGTACCATCGGGCAAAGCTGTTTGTTTGACGTGGGGATCCTCTGGACATATCTCTACACCGTCTTTGAGCCTAGTAAAATTTTATTATTGCAAAATTGGAATTTAAAATTATTTATTAAATAAATAGTGAACTGTAATTTGTAGGTAGAAAAATAATAGCATTTAGAAATCTTGTTTGTTGGTAATATATTGTTATAAAAATAGAGGTTTCACGAACTACTATATCATATTTTTATTTCGAATTTGATTAGTTTTGAGATGATTTGATTAGTTTTGAGGTGACCGTACAATATGCTAAAAATTATTGCTGCACTACGGACGACGACTTGTGCCGCGCTTAAGTTAGCTGTGCAGGTTTTTCTTGCTTTTTATTATTTTCTTCGCGAGTGAGCTACGACTCGTCGACTGCACTTTCACAAGAATAATTATTATATCAAATGTATCAAAGGATAATCTCACCATTTCGCAGCTGGTATAGGGCTACCATCGACTTTGGCCTTCAGTTCTAAGGGTTCTCCTTCATCCACTTCCTTCTGCCGATCTAATTTGTGTGAAAATCCTGGTGGTATTTGAGCGAGAGTGATCATCGCCTCACATTCCGCCTCTCCTGATACGCTGAACGCTCGCACTGTGTACTGGTAAAATTATTATCGAAATAATTATATGCGTATAGAAATTTTATCATATTAAATATTAAATCCTGGTTTGATTATAAAAAAAATATATGGATTTTAAAAGAAAAATCGAACAATGGAATATTACTGGGCTTAGAAATTATCTCAGACATTGAATATCGCAAAATATGTATTACTAAAGAAATAATCTATATTTAAAAATAACATAAAGCTATTTAAAAACTGTCTTAAAAACTCACTTTTCCCGCATCACTGGCACCAAAATGCTTGATCTCCAATTCACTATCAACCTGACCACCAACTTCAGTGGTAATGGTACGTCTGTCGTCGTTGGTGATCTCTTTACCGTTAAGGTACCATTTCACCTGAGGCTTGGGGACGCCGTCGCAACGCACACGTAGAGTGCAGTCGTCGTAGTCTTTAACTATTTGCTTTTGTATGGGTCGAACAAATGTTGGTTTGTCAGCTGTGAAATGAAATTGCTATTACATCAATATCTAAGTATCACCAGTTTATATAAAATTGTCAATAGTGTTAGTACTACAGATTTGGTAGAGGGTTATGTAATTTACTATTATTATTAATGTTGCAGAAATTACTGACTCAATAAAACCTACAATATGGAGTTTAGAAGTAGGAAATTAATAAAACTGAATTCTAAATCTATCAGTTCATTCATATACACATACACAACATAAATAAAAAGAAGTGACAACTTACTATGAACATTAAGTTTCGCTTGTTGCACAGTCTCTCCCAACTCATTCTTAGCGGTAACAGCATAAACTCCAGCATCTTCTATCGCAACGTCCTTTACTACCAGTTTAAAGGTTTCAGCTGCTCGATCTTCTACAATCTCATGACGATCTGATGGCTGGATCACGTAACCATCTTTGCTCCTGAACATGACGGTCAGAAAATTTTGGATGATTTTTTTGAATAAGTCATTAGATAGATATAAGAAGAAACAAAAACCCGTCTGCATGAAAACTAAAAAGGAAAATTAAGCCCAATAATACAAAATATATGTCCTGCCAGATAGAACCTACAAAAATTTTCCAGGGCAACTTAAATTCTAAATGGTTTACATGCAAGTGGAAATTACCTTTAATATTATTTACGGATAAGCCAGTTTTGTACGCCAGCCAGAATATGATTATTCTATTAATGGTATCAGCGTCTTAAGTAAAAATATAAATTGTCCAAGAATATTTTTATATACTCTTGAACTTACCATTTAACCTCAGCCACAGGGTTAGCCTTAATCTTGGTAATAAACGTGGTTTCTTCGAAGGGTACAGTGGTAACGTCCTTCAGAGGCTCCACTTCGGGCCGCAAAAGGATATCGAGGCGGGCAGAGCTTTCGCCAATACCATATTTGTTTTTCGCTTGTACAGTGTAAATCCCCGTGTCAACGTGACGACCTGTATTAAAAAGTATATAAACGAATCTTTCACACAATGCACATTGTTTATTGTACTAGTGTACTCTATTTATCCTATATTCATTAACCCAAGAAAATATGTGCGATAAATAGCTATATATATATATATATATATATATATATATAATAAACTTTCAAATAAAGAACTTTCTAGTACCACTAGGTATATGAAGAGTGAATGTACACTCCTTGATGCCGTGTTCTAGATCTTGTGACTCAGCGTTGGTGATAAGAGTAGCATCTGGTGTCAGTTCTTTCCCATTAAGTAACCATGCGACATGTGGCAGAGGATCAGCTGTACAAATAGCCGTCAGTGTAACAGGCTCTCGTTGCATAACCTTTGTTGCTTCTAATGGCGACGTGAAGATAGGCTTTCGGAGTTCCGCTACGGCTGTAATTAGATATTTGGATGTGGAGTTAGGTTAACATTTTAAATGACACTATTAAACCGGATTAATAACGTATTATAAATTTTTGGAAAACCGACGTTTTGTACACTGCAGTAGGCCGTGGTCACGGGTGTTTGGGTGTTGCCCTCTGGTATAGTGGTATTTCAATAGCCTCGCGGATCACTCTAGGAATATATCTTTTTTTCCTGAGCGAGGATTTAAGGTTTATCAAACCTGATGTAATGGCTGGGCTTATCCATAGTATGCTCACATACAGCTGACTTCGGTACAGGCAGAAGAGTCCTTGGAACTCGATGCGTGTTGAGGGGCGGAACTCAATGCCAAGCTTTATCTCATTACCAGAGCGACGAAATGAAAATATTCAATATTACATTCCCCCAAGTCCGGATACTTGAGGACGCTTGAGTCCTTACGCCACTACGGCCTCAATGTAATGGCGTCCTGTTACATATTTAATAAATGCAATTTATATTATAAGCTCAAAGTACTTACGTGATACAGACAACTCAGCTTGTACAACCTCTTTGCCAAGTTTATTAACCACTTCACACTGCCACTTGCCGACGTCCTTCAAGTCCACAGAATTTATTTCCAATTTGAAGAGGTCTCCTTCATTGCTGATGCGGATCCTGTCGTCTGGCTTCACTTCTTCGCCGTTGTGGAGCCAACGGACAGTTGGTTTCGGAGTACCGGTAGCTTGCACTGTGTATACTAGTGGTAAAGATTCATACGTGTGTCCATCTTTCATGTTGCTTTCTTTTAGTTTGGGAGGTGCTGTAATAGAAAATTAATTTAGTTTCTTGCGTAAATTGTTTTTATACAGTTTTGGGACGTTGTTATTGAATTTTTATCTACAAAAACCAGAATTCAATATAACGATAAATAGAAGCATATAATTAGAAAAGGCCAGTTTGTTGAAAATATTTCTATAATCAAAATGTTGAGTGATTATTTAAATATTTTTATTTAAAGTATTTTGGAATTTTTCAACCTTTTTTTAAAAGCCTAAATAGTTTTATCATACCAAAAAATACAAACGATATGCAGTAGGTAAGCAGCATAAAATATTTACATCCTAATAAAAGTTGGCGGTATATACAGCAGCTATTGTAGCTGAAATAAAATTACTTACCCATGTGTAATAATAAAAAAAATGTATTGAATGAAGACAGTGTTGTGTGCTGTAGGGTTGTTTTACATACCTTGGAGATGCTTAGCTTTAGTAAGAACCAAAAAACCATGCATATGCATACAAATAAAGCATAAATGCCATGCACGCATAATAGTAACTTAGAAATTACCTTGAAACGTGGCGGTTGCTTTTTAACATCTTCGACGGAGGGGGACCCAAGTATTAGTATGCCAGAAGGGAAAGTTATTACGCATGCGCGCTAAAACAAACATACGACAGAACATTAGTACAGTTGTTGGGTATCGAAGATACATAAATAGATCTGATATTTTCTTGAATTGACTAATTTACTTTAGTGGAAGAAGAAACTTAGTTGTAAATAAAGTAAAATTGAATGGAAAATATCAGATGCAGATAAACAGTAAGAAGCAATATATATTGATAAAGCGACATGAAAATTTGTTAGTATCCTGACCAAGAGGGCGTAGCGTTACTTTGATCATATCATCAGCCGCGCGCGTCAATGTTTCCTTCATATAAACTTTTACTGACTTGTTATTACCTTTTTCAACTTCCACATTAAGTATATCATCTAATATGCTTCTTTGTCTCTGACTTCGTTTGAGTAGTTCTTCTAAATCTCCATCCTCTTCTTCGACTTTAAATAAACCAGCATTCGTTTTTTTCGTTTTCTCTATAGTAGTCTCTGCTACATCTTTAGTAATAGTTTCAAATTTTTTTACAGGACCTAAAACTAGTTCTTCTAATATCCTACTTTTAACATCGCGTATCTTACTTTCTACGTTTTTAAATTCGTTATCGTCAAACTCCTTCGAAATGTGTATGAGCTTCTCTGTGATATCGTTCTCGTATACTTTCTGGCTCTTTTCTCTCAAAATGACAGATTCTTCGTCACCTTCGTCTGTGAAATAGTCTTCTTTGAATGAAGACTGACGAATGTACGAATCTTTACTGAAGACCTTTTTAGTATCGTCTATGTCAAAGATAGATTTAGAAAGATCTTCTATTGATATTTCGCGCGAAAGTGAATCGTTGTGCCAACTCATTTCGTCTTCAGACATCGACATGATAGATATCGTCCTGTTACCGACCGGCCTACTATACCTCGAGTTAGTTTCAGCATCCGAATCCGTTTGCGGTTCCTCAATGATACCGTACGTACCTCGCCTTATGTGGTCCGGTATTGTATAATATCCCAACTCAGATAAATAATAACTGTGACTAGCTATTTCCTCAACTTCCAACGAAGTGGTATGCGGTTTATTTGGTTTAAGTACTTTTTTCTCACATTGATCATCTTCATCATAATAAACGGCACTAGAGGTCATTTTGTGTATAGTGCGCGTTTCGGCTGGACCTATCAGTTAAAATTTTATTATATCGAAATGCGATTCTTATATTTTATATAATAATTATATGCAAAGATTGTTGAATGAGATTTTAGATTTATTTGTATAGCAATTCGTTTGAAAGTTAAAACTTCTACTAGTGAGGTTACAAATAAGGATAGGGAAAGCCATTTTATACTGACCAGTTATAACAGCGCCGTGAGATCTGGTGCTGCTCACTTTAGACACAATAATCGAGCCGTCGTCACCGGACTTGAACGTTGTTACCGTTTGGAAAACTCGGCCTAAACAACAAATCACACTGGATGTTAAAAGAACACAGTAGCATGCAATACTTTGTAAGATGTGAGTGCGAGAAGCTGTTTGCTGGTCGAGAGGAAGCACAAAGCGCGTTTTTTACCTTCACTTTCAGCACTCGTTGGTTCTTCCACAGATTGTTTTTTAATGGACTTGCGTTTTGGAGATTTTATTGATTCATCGATGAAAACTTCCTCTATTTCTTCTGGCTTAGTTATATCTTTTTCACCTTTTAGTGTTTCAGTTTGAACCTCTTCAACTATAGATTTTTTTGGTTTTTCATTATGGTTTTCATCCCAAGCCTTGCTTTCAATTTCTTCCGGTTCTGTTATAGATTTCCTTGCTTTCTTTGGTGCAGCATTAACTTCATCGACTTTAACAGCTTTTGCCAGTCCATTATCATCAACATCATCCCAGAAGGACTTTTCTTCTACAACTTCAGGTTCTGTAAGTGATTTTATTGACTCACTTGGATCTGGTTTATCTGCTTCTTCAAAAGACACAGATTTGGGTTTCGCATCTATTTCATTTATAACACTTTTTTCTTCTGCAATTTCTGGTTTCGTTTTATCTTTCTTCGCAGATTGTTTTGCTTTCAAATCATCTACATCATCTACCAACTGTTGTTTTGCTTTGGCGTCCTCGTCGATTTCATTTTCAACCAAGTTTTCTTTTGTGAACCTCGAATGCACTTCTCTAGCTATTGGACACAATTAAAAATGGTAACAAATAGTATGTGTATTAATGACACCACAGGGTCAAGTGCAAGGATATACTAGTGCAAATTCACACGAGCATTCATGTCTAGAGAACGCCTCGAATAATTAAATCTAATCTAAGTACCCGTTAAAAGGGACGTAACTAGCGTGCATCTACTCTCAAACTACATAACTACTGTACCTATGCAGCTGGAGTATAACCCACACTCGGATTGTCTTTGTGTTTCATACATTACCGAGATGTCGATGTGTATTGTGATATGTGTGACACTGAAGCCGTGATGCTATTCCATTATATACCACGTTAAAACTAACTAAATTGAGCTATTAATATGTGAATAATAGATTTTTTATTTAAATTGTATTAAATCTAAACATTTGAGTAAAAGAATTTTAAATTTTAAAGTTGGCTAATTTTGCATAAATAAATATTATTTGACAAATCAATAAAAAAATTATTCATCTTATATTTCATCTTATTTTAATTTTTAATACTACTTAATTTTACAAAATATTAAGTTTTGTAACACATTGACTAGGTATTACTTACTGTGAACAATAACAGTGCTCTTAGACGAAACACTACCCATTTCATTTTCAGCTTTCACTTCATACTCTCCGCCATCTTCTTCCTTTACTAGGGTAACCGTTAGATGATAATTCTCAAGCCTAGAAAAATGTATGTAAAATTGATTAATTATTACAGATAGATTTTGTAAAAAAAAATCTATCTATTCTAAGTTAAAAATTGGAAAGCTGAAGTGGCAATTAGCAGGGCAATATTTGACGTAGAGCCGATGGCCGCAGGGGCAGACGTGTCTTCGGGTGGAGACTGACGACTTAAAGAGGTAGGCAGGAAGCGGATGGGTCCGAAGGGCTGAAGATCGAGTGTGGTGGCGAGAATTGGGAAAGGTCTACGTCCTACGTAGCTTTTAATTTAATGTTTATCCGACGATTCAAAAGTACTTATAACGTCTACTTGTATAAAGAATATTATGAATTTGAATTTGAATTAAAATTTGACTAAAAAGTAGCTTAATCCTCCTCAAGAAAGAAAGAACAATAATAACCAACCTTTGTGTGTCTCGTTCAATTTTGATCCTGGCATCAGTGCTGACCTCCTTCCCGTCTTTGTACCACTTCACTTTGGGTTCTGGGCACCCTTCCACTTCCACCTCCAGTTTGAGAGTCTGACCGGCATCTACTGTCATGTCCACCAGACTCTTGGTGATACGGGGTTTTCCTGTACAAATGATTCCCTTACTTTATATATTTCTTTATTGTTTAAAAGATACAATAGTTTTGTTTGATGGACAAAATAAAGTTTATTATGTCAAACTCAGCACAAGATAACGTTGAAAAAATTTAAAATAAGGCTTTTTTTAAGTCCCTAAAATGGAAACAATTTTATGACCTTTTTATACTTCATTTAAAGAAAAAATAATTAGTCATAAGCATTTCGACGTTAAAGTATCGGAAGTGAAAGATTGCAAGTATCTTTTATTGCAGTTTTGAACCACTGTCTACTAGCAAGGGTATTTTATATTGCTATTTAAACTTACCTATTCTTGTATAATTATTAATAAAAATAATAACGAATATTTTTCTTTTTATTCTTACACAAAGACTATAAGGTAATTAAACCATTGCTTTTTAATATTATTCATACATATTACGAGTTACAATATATGCGAAAGAAATTGTTTGTTTAATTAATTAATATAAATAATAATTCTTACTATTAACAGTAAAGGTGGCTTGACAAGAATCTTCTCCAATTTCATTGGACACTTTGCAAGAGTATTTTCCAGATAGTTCAGCAGTCACCTCTTTGAGAATCAGCTTGTGGCTACTTCCATTATCGACACGAGTGTAAATAGATTTCTTTTCCGTGACCTCTACATCACCTAAGTACCTGTGTGAGATTAATATGTTAAATTATGGTTAAATAAATTTATATGAATACAAAAGAACATTAATAATAAATCGTTATAATATAATTACACAGGGTAACAATCTCGGACAGTAAATATAAAAAATAAAATAGCTTTTTTTATTTTACAAAAGCTCTAAGGCACGTATTATTAAAATCGGTGGTTATTCATAGATAAATGAAACCGCGTCCCAAGGTGGATCTTAGAGTTGATAGCAGTTTATACGTACGGGCCTAAATACGGACCTATTAAAAACCACAAAATTAGCAAAAAAGCACATCGGTTGTGAGATTGACGTTAATATCGTTTGGAATATCGCACGTTTAATAGTTTTTGTAAATAATATACTATATTGACTATTTAAATGAAGGCTAGAGGTTCAAACCTAGCTGGTTATATATTGTGCCGTAATTACAAGCATAATTTTAGATTTGAATATAATTAACTCTAGATAATATGATTTTGTTTAGAAATGCCTTAATCCAAGACTAGTTAGGCGATATTTATTTCTATAACTCAGGCCTATATTAATTTTGCAACTAACATTTGGAGGGCGGCAGGAATATTATAGTATGGAAGAAAGATAAATTTATAACTTTTTCTTACCATTTCACACTAGGCAAGGGATAAGCGTCCACATCGACTGTGAATTCGACGTTAACATCTCCCTCCGCCGCAGTAGTGTCTTTGAGTCGTTGCGTGAAGTTTGGAGCACATCGCACGTTCATTATACAGGAGTCACTTGTACTGCCGTGGATATTACGGATCTAGAATTTAGGTTTAAAATTTTTTGAATTTTTTTTCACGAAAATAGAAAAAGGTATTGTTAAGTTAAAATAATGTATTTTAATGTGTTTATTCCAAACACCAAAAAAAACAGATCACAATAAAAACAAAACGGCGGGACTCAAATTTGCACTTATTGAATATAACAAAAATAAGTTGTAACAAGTGTATAAGAACTTAAGCGTAGTTTAATAAGAATGTATAGTTTAAAGGCTGGTTTGGACGGTAACCAAGAGGCGCGTGGTCGCGTCCGGTACATTTAATTGTGTATTGTTTGCAAACTATTAATATATGCAATCTATATTATATGTAGGTGTTTATATAATTGAAATTGAAGGGGTGGTGGAAAAGAGTCAAACCGTAAAAGCAATCCTCACTAGAAGAAAATAATTAGTTTTAATTTCCTCGTTCTCCTAGACAAAGTGAAAAATTAAAGTGAGGATGTAAGCGTAGAATGAGGTGCCTTGTCTGTAAATAAAAGTCTATAAATTTAAAGAAAACATTATAATTTCGTAGACTTGCCTAAAACATATAAAGAACCTATTTTCAAATAAAATTAAGTAAAATAACGTACCTCACAAGAATATTCTCCGGAGTCAGCTCGAGCGGCAGAAGTGATGACCAATTTATGAGCTTCGCCCGTCGAAGATATTTTAACCAACGATGATTCCTTCAGCTCTGTTTTGTTCTTGTACCTTTAATATATATTAAGTATTTTAATAATAAGATTTATGTAACTGGGAATTTCGGGAAGCACCTGTATATGTGACGATTGTGAGTTTGATTTCCAGTATTTATTGAATCAATGTTGCTATTTTATATGTTGCAATGTTACAATATTTCATATATTCCGTTTGGTCAGATAAATGACGGCGTTCGATTCCGAAATTCGTCTTTTTCAACTCAACTCATCTCGTCGTCGTATCTAAGTATCTAAATAAAAACGGGGGAAAAAACGTTTACGTTTATATTTCCATTTCTTCGTCCTGGTGTCGACGCAAAGGGCGGCGTTGAGTTCTACCATTCAACACGCAATGCCTCCAGAATTCGGCAGAAAGTGGGGAATGGAGTGTCTTAACAACGAGGTTCCATCTGCCATCTAGGAACATCACTAGATACTCTCCTTTTATAAAAATCTTACATCTTTAAACTAAACTAAAGACATATATTATGTATTAGTCATTTTCTCAGTCAACTTTAGCTCAATTTTAATATTTTTTTTGACAATGCTGGTTACATTGAGAAACATAGTAAGTTCCAAGGATAATTATATCAAAATATGTATTATTGCAGGTATGTAAAAATAAAATAATTTAATAAAAAAAAAACTAAATTATATGCTTACCAAGTAACATTGGGCGCAGGCTCTGCCTCCGTCTGTACTTCGAACGTGACGGTGTCCTTCTCGTTACATTCTTTGTCTCCGCCTAGCCTCTTAACGATTTTGGGTGGTGACGTCACGTGCCACTGCCAGAAGTCCGAACATTGGTTGACTTCGTTCCTGAACAAAATAAAGCGTGTGTGCAATTGACTTTATTTAAGTATACAATCATAAAACTAAAATACATGGCATGGCATAATTACTAAGCAAACTCTTCAGTTTTATAACATTAATAAAATAGATTTATATTATGTAAAAAAACTTAAAAACTAAATTGGTATAGCGATGAAAGAGATATAATATTACTTACTTGGCGACAACAGAATATGACCCAGTGTCAGTCAACTTTGCATCTTTAATAATAATTTTGTATATTTCTTCAGATTCCTTCCTAATAATGATTCTCTCTGATGATTTGATCTCAACCCCATCTTTGTAGAAAGAAAGATCTGGGGACGGAGTGCCCTCCACTTCTATGGTAACCTCGTGTGTTGAGCCCGCCTGGTGTTTCAAGTAAATATTAATTTTTTTAACAAGCTTATAAGAACATCGATAATATTATATAATATAATTATTTATTACTTGTAAATTATTATTTTGTTGATCCTACAGTTTAGCTTTGAAGTAGGTGGACTATATCTTATGTGTATTAAAAAAACTTCAGAAACTAAAATTTGCACCAGAATAAATGTTACTGCAAATTTTAATTGAATATTCATTTGGTATACACATTTATTATTACTATTTTATCTTTAAGTAACTTTTCGATGCAACCCTCATCGTGTAGCAGAAGAAGAAGAAGAAGAAGAAGAAGAAGAAGAAGAAGAGAAATACGTAAATAAAACCCACCATGCACGTCTGATTCTCAATCTTTTTCTTAATCTTGGGAGGAGCTTTCACGACTAAGTTCATTATAGTAGTATCTTCTCCCAAATCGTTTGAGGCGGTCACGTGGTACTCGCCCGCGTCGGCTGCTGACACGTTCTTGATGACCAGCGACATATTTTCGTCGTCTTCGTAAAGGAATCTGCATGGAAAGAAATTAATTTCGTAATTAAGTTATATCTTGCTGTTCAACGAGAGTGTCTAGTGTCAACAAATGTCAAAAACTTTTATAGTTTTTTAATGAATAGCAGATTTTTTAAAGATCAGTGTACAATGATTTATGTTATCTTTAAAAAAAGCAAGCTTTATAGAATCTACTGCAAAAACACTTTCTCGTTCTCTACTTCTCGTATATTCGTTTCTTATGATATAATATGTATAAATCTATACTTGTAATAAAATTGAAATAGATAGCTGTCTGTACATGGAAGATATATGAGAAAGCCCATTATTGGGGGCATTTATCAAATTGAAAAAATAAAAAGTTATATTAATGTAAAGTGTTAAATAATATTTTTTGGTTCGTTTCGTAACGATGGCATTAATCTTTCTCAAAAAAAACTATAACAAATATACTCACTTATGCCTAGCATCAGCTTCAACCACTTTTCCATCGTGCTTAAACACCACATTAGGTTTCGGGTAACCTTTGCATACCAGTTCGAGCATGGCCGACCCTCCACTGGAAACGATGGCTTCACGGTGCTCTATCACTAACTCGGGCTTTTGAGGTTCCCGGTGTAAAATGTTAACGGCACCTGTTAAATTTGATATGATAATAAAAATTAAATATTTTTTTATCTTCCCCAAATATCTTTATAATTAATATATATTAGTTCTTGTTTTTCAGCTTTTTCTTTTCAAAGCAAGCTTCAAGATTTTACGTATGTTTATTAAATTATGTTTAAAATATGCATAATGATATGTGTTTATTGGAGAGCGGAGTGTTAACACCGAGGTTCCATCTGTCTACCCTGCTGCGTTAAGCTGAACTATGATATGTTTTTCCTTATCAGTGATGATGTCAGTCAGTAAGTAAATTGAAGCAGCAAAGTTGGTTCTCACTGTGTTTATCATTAATTACACTTTTAGAGATGTTACAAAAAGTATGTACGAGCTTTAAGCGAGGCTTAATGAACATATTATTAAGAGATTCTTGTAAGAGATAATGAAAAAAAAATGATTACCCTCACCTTGCACAGTAAGTTCAGCTGAGCAGGAGATATTGCCGGTACTTGTTTTAGCCACGCAGGTGTATAGACCTGCATCTTCGGGCTTGACATGCTGAAATACCAGCGCCAAGGAATCCTCATCATCGCCAAGCAGAACCTGAAATATATTTGCAATTTTTAAGTTCATTTATTCTCATAGATAATTTACAATTCACTTACAGAGAAAACAAATACATAACAATATCTTATTGCCGTCCAGCGTAGCCTATAAATATATTTTTGTTTATTTATAAACATTGGGAACAACATTCTAAATATTTCTAGAAATTTTAAACTGAATTCTAATGTGTGTAATATAGTCCGATATAGACGATGTCAATCTCGTGTTATGTTAAATCAAACAAACAATATAATAATTAAATATTATTGTATAAGAACAAACACAAAAATATTAAAGAACACTATAAATAAAATAATAATTTTGATTCTTTCCTATGTTTCGCAAACTGATTGTGCATTCGAAAAATATATTTTCTTTGGTCTAGTTCAAATAAATGACTGCATTTAACTGAACTATTTTATGGCGGAAAACGTAATATATATAGACATAAAGATTCAGATTTTCTTTTATTTATTCATTATAAAGTAATAAAGAATAAAAATGTTTATAGCCCTGTATAAGCCCTGTAAATCTATACAATAAGTGATATACATTTTCTGGCCTTTGCAGCATGTTTGTATGCCAGCGACGAGCGCCCGGGACATTCAGTTACACAACTTACGCGACAGAGTTTAGAGAAAAACCTTATAGTTTTGAATATCTATTAATTTAATTCTGTTATTGAAATTTCTTAAATTAACAAAGAAAGTCATGTAATTCAACATATATATATGAAGTTTGTTTGAAAAGACAGACATAGACAATATTGCAATTTGATAGGTATACGTCATTACAACGTCATCCGCAGTTCATCTCAAAAAGGCGTGTTCAGAATTGACAATTCTCATGTGGTGCTAGTTATGAAATGTTCTTGTTGTTTGTTGTTGCAGTACTGTGATGTGATCGGAGTGTTTTTGTTGTGTGTTCCCTGTAGACTGACCTTGAACCTTTCTTCAGGGTCGAACTCTTCTCCATCTTTCTTCCACGTGAAGTTGGCCTTCTCTCCCTTCGCCAGCAACCCCTCACCTCCCGGTGGAAGTTCTCCGAAGATATTCTTATCATCTATAACAGATGACATACTTAGTCTAACTGATATGTTTTGTACTCTAAAACCAACTGTAAGAACACGTCATTTGCAGATAAGAAAATAACATTTAAATCATCCCGCGCCGGACCAAATTAGCCGCAATTATATATAGATCGTAACTATCTCATAAACAAACATTGGACGCGTTCCAAGCATCCTTGCAAGAAGTGTTTTACGAGATGTATGTGTGTATGTATGTCAATCATTGAATAACAGGCGCCTACTGGCATTACGGAGCCAAACCCAAAACTGAACAAGTTGTGTTTAAAGGAAAAATCTAAGGTCGTTTTTAAGAATCCACAGTAGTAGACTTATAAATTATTATAAATTATTGAAATATAATTTCGCCATCTACGCTGATACCGTTATCATAGCTAAGAACCGGGATTATTTGGAATAATCTCGATAAGTATTTCGTGACACTACCAAATAGTTTTAATGCTACTCGAAGAATATTCATATATTTAAAAATTACAATCTTCTGATCTACATAATTTGTGGAAATCAGTGACATGAAAGAATGGTGTAATCATACTATCAACTATACAGGATCAGTACAAAAGGCTAATACTTAAAAGGATTTCTTTTGGTCAAAATCAATATAAATAAAAGACATAACAACAAATAATTAACAAACATTGTCGGGTGGAGGACGAAGCTTAAAATGTCTGGCAAGCAAAATGGCAATTATAATCCTTGCAAGAATGCAGGATAATTATAAAATGAAACTCACATATGTCACTGTCTTTCCTATAGAATACTAACAAGACTACCTGTCAATTAAGAAATACCTGTTCAAGTAACTTGCCAAATTATAACGTGGTCCTATTTTATTCTTATATGCTTGCTATGTTGCGTTTAGAAGGTGTAACGCTAGATAAATTATATATAGTTTGCTGTAATGTTAGTGGCTCTAGTTGTACACACCAGCACTGCTATGCACGTGTTTATTGGTCTCGTGATCTATCATTGATTATTTAGTACAAAAAGAAGTAATTTTATGGTGGTTTTTAGATATATTAAAATTAATATTGAATTAGTATTGTCAGATAATGTTTACCATTGTAACACGCAGTGAGTAAGCGTTAACCCGAAGACTACATCCAGTTTTATAATTTTACTAAACCAAAGAACAGTGAAATGTCATATTAATGTCTAAACTACATACCAACAACCGTGACAACAGCTTCCGAAGTAACCTCCCCATAGATATTGATTGCTCTACAAGAGTACCGGCCGGCGTCCTCTGCACAGACGTCAGCTATAACCAGCTCGTAACAGCCTTTATCGGCGCGAGTACGCACTATTGATAATCGGTTTTTAGAATCCGATATAATTTCTTTTTTGTCACGATAGCTGAATAAAACAAAAATAATTTTTATTTTATTTTGTAATAACATTTTTTTTGTTCACAGGATGTTTGAGATGACAAATGCAGATAAAATATTTAATTAATGCTTAAAACACTTGTAATATTTAATAATATTTATCTAAAATGCCATCGATATACTCGTATCTTTTAAAATATAAGAGATTTAAGAAGGTAAAGTAATAGTGACCCCTTTCTTAGATTTAAGAAGGTAGCGGTGAGACAGCATCTGACTGTAACCATCAATATATCACAGGGGAATGGGGGATGTATTATTTTCATTTCCCTATTACTGGCAACACACGCCGAGTAAGAATTAAAATAAATTTCAGTGTGGTGTTCCTAATACCTAGCTATTTTACAGGTTCAATTAAATTTATTTCGAATTGAGTGTGTAGACACAACTTTTTACACTGCTGAGTACTAAGTACAGCGTGCTGTTAAGATGGTAAATAAACAATAGAAAAAGAAATATAATTATTATCTATTTAATTAGGAAAATTAACTCACAATCTAACTTCAGGATTGGGATCGCCCTTGACCTTGACCATGAAACGAAGGTAAGTGTTCATCATAATCTCAGTGTCTTTTAACGCCACTAAGAAATATGGAGCGTTTAGCGCATTTTTCTGTTTACGCTCCTCTGGTGTCACTATAAGCATTTTAAAAATTAAAAAATATACATTATTACGTTATTTTTCTTTTTTCCTAAAATAAATTTGGTTTAATGTTAATCGGACGACACATCATGCTGACTAAACATTTACCACTAGTTTGCAATTACAGGAAAATTATACAGAGAAAAGTCTACTGTTATACGCTTTACGATGAATTAATCATGGTTGTCGCAGTCATGCTCATGTGATACTGTTGCTCTGCTTACTAACATGTGTCTATAGAAACGGCCAAATCCTTTTGGAGTGAATAGTAGACAAAAATTTTATATCGTCTCATCAAAATTTAATAAAGCCATGTCGTTGCCTTTTTATTGTAAAATAATATGTATGCCAATTATAACTATTTCCATAAGATTACTAAATAGAGTATGGATTTCTTTTTAAAACACTAAAAGTGTCGACACTCCAAAACTATTTAACCAAGGACATCTAAATCAACACTCACACTCGTGGACCACTAATTGGGCGGTGCAATGTGCGTTGCCGTGAGGGTTCTCCGCTCGAGCTGTGTACACTCCGGAGTCGTCTTCCCTGCAGTGCATGACTTCCAGGCGATGGCGGCCTTCCTTCTGGACTATCTGGACTCGATCCATCAGCCGGTCGTTGAACGGCTTGTTATCCTTCAGCCAAGTCAGTCCCGCCTCTTCCCGCACCTCGCACTCAAACACCGCGTTCTCACCAGCTGAGGATCCAAAGCTCTCGTTACGCGGATTCGTGTTCAAGCGTTAGCATGTGTGTGTCTGTTAGTGTCTAAAAGCATATATACAAAGCGCTAACTGTCATGTGTTATTGTATTTTTCACTTACGCTCGATGCTCTGTCCTTCCAACGTCTTAGTGAAGATCGGCTTCCCATCGTGTGATTCTGATTCCAGAATCGATTTGTGCTCCGATACTGACCCGTTTGATATGGTCCTGGAATATTTGCTTTCAGAATCACCGTTTCTAGTTTTAGTGTAGCTGGACTCGATGTGTGATTGCCCATTGATGTCATCGAGACTCATTTCAATGTTTAATTTAGTGCGTTTGTCGATTTTAGTACTGTCGGTTATCGAGTTACGACCGTACTTTGAGGCGATGCTATCAATTTTGCTCGCAGTTTCAGTGGAACCATCATAGCTGGTTTCAACGCTGTATTTAGATTGTCTTTCGACCTGTCCATCGGAATTTCCTAAACCATATTTTGATGCGATGCTATCGATCTTGCTGGTCGCTTCTAATGAGTTCCCATCGTAGCTTGCCTCAATGCTGTATTTAGAGGAGCGTCCTTCAATTTGAGCTTCAGAGTTAGACCCTAAGCCATACTTTGAAGCAATACTATCTAACTTGCTCTCTGATTCAATAGCGTATTTAGATCCTTCTTTACTATCATAGCTGGCTTCTATTCCGTATTTAGAGGAGCCTTCAATCTTCGATGAGGAATACTTGGATTCGTAACGACCTTCGATGCCTCCAGCTTCATATTTGGAATCTAATCGAGAGCCACTTTCACGTCGCGAGTAGGAAGACACGCCGGTAGAATCGTAGGATGACTCGTAACGACCGCCCGAAGAAAGTTTTCTACTGCTACTGGAGTATTCTGTTTGTGTAAGTATTCATTTAAAAATTATATTACTATTTCAATTAAATAATATGAAATATAAATAGTGTATATCGAGATATTAATTACCTCTACACACTATTAACTAGTAGTTTAAGAGTTATGATTAGGAAACTAAATTCGCTACTAATACATAAATCCGATATGGTCTAGTGACTAGGATACCTGGCTCTCACCCAGGAGGCTCGGGAGGCTCGGGAGGCTCGGGAGGCTCGGGAGGCTCGGGTTCGATTCCCGGTATCGGAATTACATCTCTTCGTTTTCTTATTTTTAAAGACTTTTTTATTTTTTTTAATCGCATTTTTTCTAATGTAAACTTATATTAATTTAAACAAGATTTTTACAATTTTAAAATAATATTTTAAATTTATTTAATCGTACCTCCAGATTGCCGCGAACTGCGGCTATATCTCGACATCTCTTCGGCTGTCCCTTCGGTTACAGCTTGACTTTCTCCTGCGACTCTTTCTTCTAAGTGTTCTTTAGGTACAGTTTGATCGCCCTCCTCTGACTTTTGTTCAGATTTCTGTTCAGTTTGGAGTATTTCCTTATCAAGATCCTCGTGATTGCCGTTGAGTGTTGTTTTTTCCGAAGAAATTACTGTTTTCTTAGCTTTTATACTTTTACGAGTTGAAATTGGATTTTCTTCAGTTTGTTGTTTAAGTTTTTCTTTATTTTCATGTGCTGTTCTTGCGTCTTCGTTGATTTGAGAGTTAGTTTTGTCTGAAGATTTAGTTGCCTTCGTAGCTTCTTCTACTTCCACCTTAGATTTACTACTTTCTTTTAATAGTGTTTTATCGTCACTCTTATTGTTTTCTACAGTTGTATCACTTTTTTCTGTAACTTTTTCTTGTATTACAGATTGAACTTCAGTTTGTGATTCTTCAATAGAAACTTTTGACGTTTGACGACTATAAGAAATTGATTCTTTAGTATTTATTGACGATTCTACAGATTTGATCCCTTTTGCCAAATTTTTTGACTTTATTTCCAAATTATCTTCTGCCCTAGTATTTTCGACTGTTACAGCTTGGATTGTATCTGTACTAGAAGCACTCGTATCAGTTTTTTCTAGAGCTTGAGATAGGTTGGCGTTTTGAATAATTGTAGTAGAGCTATTTGCTTGAAGTTCACTGGTTGATGTTTCAGTTACTTGGCGACTATACGACACAGAATGCTGTGCTTCAAACTTTTCTCCAACTGTTGAAGATTGACTTGTTAATATTTGTGTCGACTCAGATCTCTCTACATTCTCCTCTTGAGAAACTTGAGGTGTAGTTTGAGTTTCTATTGAATCTTCTGATACCAAATTTTGTTGTTCTAATACTTTTTGTTCTACCAAATTTCCAGTTTGTTCACTTTGTGACCGGGATGTGACTGTTTCACTTGCTTCTATCACTGTTGATTTACTTTCTAAATCAGTTTTGATTTCACTCTCAACACAAAGTAAAGTTTGAACTTCCTGAACTTCTCTGATCGATTCAGCTACCTCAGCTTTAACTATTTTCCTAGCACGTTCTTCTTCAACTGAAGCTTTTCTTTTAGTTTGTTGAGCTTCTTCGGATACAATTTCAGTTGCTTCAAGTTCTTCAACTCGAGATTTTTTCTCTTGTCTCTCTTCTTCTTGGTCTTCAGTTTCTCGTTTTCTTTTTTCTTCAATTTGTTGTTCTTCTTCAGTTGGTGATGCTAGTACTTGAAGATCATCAGCGGCGTGTTCGGCTAACGCGACTGAAATAAAAAATATTTGGTTATTTGTATATCATTTAGATTATATTATACAGAATCTAGCATTGTAATGTCTACTATTTCATTAACCCTAAATGGCTATATGAATGTAACAATGCCGCATTTTAGTCGCTACACTTTTTATTTTTGTCACTTTTTTTGGTTGTGTAAGTTATGAGTATGTGTGCCATCGGACATGTGGGGAAATGGTCGATTCAAAGCGCAATTTTCCCCACACGGTTACTTGCCGTGTGTATCGATACCCTTAATAGTCATAGTAGCATATGGATTAACAACGTAAGTGCTTACGTTTTTTATGATTTTTGTTGAATTACGCATGATAAGCGGAGATGTAGCATAGAAATTGAATATTATTTTTTGGATTATTAGTCTACGAAAGTAGTAGTAACTAATAAGTACGAAAATTTTAAATTAAAGCTGTAACTGACGAAGAAGACTTGTTAGAATAAGACATTCATCAAGATGATTTCCACAGTATTTGCGATTAAAAGAACTTTTGTACCATATCTACGAGAATAATTATATATATAATAGGTATGTAATAAATTATAGCTCTTAAGGGTTAACAGACCAGACATACGTATAATATTATTTAGAAATACTAATATATTTTGTTATTATATTTATATATTATACGAATGACATGTAGTACATACCGAGGTCACTAGCGTACAGTCTGATCTCCCTTAGCCAAGCAGTCTTCGTAGATTCTTTACGGGCTTTAAAGGTAAAGACTAACGGAGGTTCCTTTTGATGGAGCTCAAACTTGGTGGTTTGTGAATGATCTTTAATTTCTACCTCGGGGAGCTGGAAAGATGAAAACATTATACAGCCACCTTTTTTTTGACACATTACTCTCTTAGTATAATATATTTTATTCAATATAGTAAAGACGTTCGAAACACTATAATGAAAGAACTGAATATAAAACATGCATGTTCCTTTTCTTTTAAAGATAGTAAAGTAATATGTCGTACAGGTAAAACATGAAGAATTTCATTAAATATTACTCTTTGGAAACTTTTCAATTTGTAAATATGTGTCAAGGTCTTTTCTAAAATGTATAAGCAACTTTTATCATCTAATGAAATTATATGAAATTTACCTTGATGATATGGGTTAGTATGAAGACTGATCTGTCATCAGCGACCTTCTGAACTTCACAGACCAAGATCCTGGCTTTGAATAAGAAGATGTATCTATTTTGGGGGTCACCGTCGAAGTCAACAGTGAACCAATCGTGGGTGAGCAACCTGCCGAGCTTGTAGATGTTCCCGCGGTAGCCTTCGATACTAGCTATGAAAAGATTGTTTGTCGCACGACTGGGAACGCCCAGAAATAGTTCTAAAGCTTTTTGTAGATCAGTGCAATCGTCTCCGAGACGTCTTGAATATTTTACCAATTCCTGAAAATAATAATAAATACTATTTTTAAAATATATTACTATGCAAATATTTTGTATACCGTTCAATTCTATAAATATTTCTTAAATATGTAAACATTATTTCTTATAAATTCTATGAAAAATTATATGTTAATTTTATATTAATAACGTAACGCTAGATTAAATTCAAGATAACCATTTATATTCGAGGTGTATACCAGCGTACTACTTCTATGTGTAATTAAATCACGAAATGTTATCAAATTGAATAGACCTACGTCATAACGCTTTATCTCATCAAATGCAGTTAAATTGTAATTATTCCACAGAGTCTGTTACTTAGGTTACACAACGAAAACTGTTTTGCTAATATACAGAAGATATTTTGGGAGCTTGCTTCGCAGTTCGCTCATAAACAAAGCTGATAGAGTGTTTGTTCGACACAATTTAAAGCGTTGTCGATTCGCTTGGAAGAATGAAGATCAACATTTTTTGGCAAACCTCAATACAGACAGCATATTTGACCTTTCTGGCAAAAGAAAATGTTAATTATTACTTATTTCAAGTATATGTATTAAAATTACCTTGAGAAGAAGTTGGTAGTCGTTGATCCTCTGAATGGGTAATTTCAGATGTTCGGTGAGGCCTTTGTCGTCACCGAGTTTGTCCGCCAAAGCCTGTGTAGGCGTAAATGTGCGTTAATATTTCACATACAATTTTAATCGGGAACAAAACTTTAAGAAGAAGAATTTAAATGAGAGAACGAGAATAAATAGTGATTTTTTTAAGCTTTGTATAATATCCTTGATTAAAATAAAATAAATGACCCAAACACAATGTATATTTCTATAATAATTATTTAAAACACGAAATAATGTCCTACATGATATGAATAGAATGTATACATCCACCTGCACTCAAATCTTATAATAATATATCATGATCATAATTGAAAAGATAGCAAAAGTTGAATTAACAGACAGCTAGCTGTAATTCCAACCAATTACAACGTTATTCGATAAATGGAGTCCCTACAGTGTGATTTGGAATCTAATTATAATTTTATTCTAAATAGCAATCACAAAATGTTATCATACATGTTTTATTGTGTTATTTGTTTAAAACACACTATTACAAGAGGACATCGTGGCGCAGTGGGACGGAGTCCTACATTAATCGCGACGATTGTAAGTCGTTAGATATTATTTAGATTAGGATGTTTATATTTAATAAATTTCCCGCTTTGGAAAACTTTTGTCTTTAATCCAAAGCAAGAAAATGAACAAAAATCCTCGAATATTAGTTGAACCCATACCAATGGGACTTATTCATACACCGTGCAGTGCCACTGCGCATTGACGGCCTCAATGTCAAAAGGGATTTTATATAAAAAGCTTGAAACGAATATTATATATTATGTAATTCTGGAAATACTTCACGGCAGCGTCAACTATCCTCATAATATGTCGAGGTGTTCTAAATATAGGCTTACCAATGATGCTTCTCCATGCGACCGATTTATAATGATTTTACTGTTATTGCTTTTATTTTATAAGTATCAATTATGAAGTCATTTTTATGAAACTAAAGAATTTATTTGCTTTTAGGTATTTTTCTCTTCTCAGTAAAAGATGTCCATTACAATAATATATTTTGTTAAACTATAAGACAATGGCCTGTATCCTATAAGGGCAACTTTACGTTACGCCGAATTATGGCGACAATTCAGCGGAGTCTGTAAACACGACAGGTTGTGGGTTCGATTCGTAGTCGAGGAATTGAGATATTTAATTTTTTCATTTCTTTGTTCTGGTGTTGAGATAAAAGCTCATCGTTGTGTTCCACCACTCAACACGCAATACCAGTTCCAGTATTCCGTAGAGAGTGGGGAGTCGCTATTCCCTACTTTCTATGGAAAGCTCCCTCTGCCTACCTTCCTACATTTGGGATACAGCGTGATGCTGATAAAAAAAGGACTACTATATGTAGTGTATAGGAGCGCTGTTTACTTATGTTTCATAGTAGTATGTTTCAAGTTAAATAAGCCAGATGGTTCCTAATTATAGTATAGGTAACTATAGTTACTTGTTAAGTATGAAATATAGCAGAATTCTGTTTACAATATGCATAATTGCATGCATCAAAAATCACTTCAGAGTTATTCACACTGTTTCCAATAAATTAGTATAATAATGACAATAAACATTTATAACAGCTTCATTGTCTTATCTTCCTATTAAGCTCTTCCCTCAGTGAGTGACTAGCAGACACCACACAGTAAAGTAATAAACGGCGTAGAACTCTAGAATAACATTAAAAATATCCCAAATAAAACTTCGACATTATCTGTTCATCTGAGTATCTTAAATAAGCCGGATGGATTTATGCATTAGATCCATTAGATATATAACTGATATGTTTCTTATTAAGAAATTTGTTGTCAGAATATGTCTAGAGCTTTCCAATCGATCGAACCACAAAATTATAATATCTTGTTAGACCAACAAAATTACAAATTTTCAACATCGTACTAAAACTCCTTAAAAATTTACTCATAATTTTTTTATAATTTCAAAGAGTAGTTTAAAGTACCAATTTATTTAATTAGTAGCGTCGTACCACGCTAGGCAGAGGGAACCTAGTGTTATGACATTCCGTTCCCCACATTAAGTCCTATTTGCAAGAAATTGCGTCTTGAGTGGCGGAATTCATTGAGCTTTGTATCAATTCATTCCCTTCGGTGGGGGTTGAAATCAAAATTCGTTCCCTTCAGTGGGGATTGAACTCAAAATTCACTCCCTCCAGTGGGGATTGAACTCGAAATTGTCACGTTTACAATCGGACACTAGAATACACAAAATATTTCGAAAACTGGGCAAAATATCAGAAGCGGGATTGTCTTGTTCCATGTTAACATTGGGTTCCTCTTCCTGCCCGCCTGGATTCTTCTATGTCCGTAGCGAAAATTACGACTGCTGCGTTACAAGAAAAAAAAATATATTTGTGTTACCGACCGACATAGCGAAAAATATTTCAGCTACATTTGTTTGTCTGAAACTCATGAGTGTGCACGCGTCACGGTCTAATATAAACATTTTTATATTCCTAATTATAATTCTATTACACTTTTACAATTATTACTAATATACGGAATAGTTTTAAGTATTAAATATACAGAAATCTTCAAGATTGACAAAAAGCGCTATGGACAATGCTTGGTTAATTGTGCCGAAATTCAAGGACACAGATCATGACAATGATACTTATACATTAGCTGGAATAAAGCACAAAATGGGTCAAGGTCATCCTGTGGCCGTTTTCGAGTAACGACTGACAGACGCACACTCAGCGCACGTCACAGCCCGAACACCCACGGCACTCAAAAATAAACTAGACATCGCTTGAAACACTATACTTTGGGCGTTTTTGTTGAAAGTTTTGCAAAAGATCTTATATTTAGTACCTAGTAGGTATACTTTGACCTTTCTCGAACAATGGCTGACCTGATAGGGGAGTTATAGGGGAGTTGTAACACAAACACAGGCACACACTTCACTCGTCCGAGTGGTCGAAGGTCGGTAACGCTGGAGCGAGCTAGGTGTTCGCGGCCGCGGCTTCCAAGCGACTGGTTACCTCCATGGCTGCCCGATCCGCTTCTATAGTTAGAACAACGATTTTTAGGATAACGGCATTTCTCTTGTGACGTCGTTATCAAATCCACGGTCAGCTATCAAGGTCGCTAAACAAAACTTTTGTCCTCTGGATTGATTTACAAACGAAGAAATCCTTCTTAAATTATTTTGTTCCTAGTTTCGCCCTTGGGTGCAGTGGGCCACATCGCAGCGATTAAGGTTATTTAAATGTAGGCTTTCATGAGATGTTTACCATTGGAACAAGTAATTCCTGAGATTAACCCGTTCGATAATTTTTTTTGCTTCATTCTGCCCATAGCTTCATGCTGCAGGGTAGGCATAAGGAACCTGGGAGCCTTTATTTGTTCTACAAATTTTACTACAGAAATAATTGTTACAGAGATCTCCTTTCAACCTCACTTGTTTGTATTAGGAGACCCCGCTCCCCCCACTCTTCCAATATCTGTTTATAATATTACATAATACCAACAAACATTATATAATTAGAATAAGTAAACTACTTTATATGCAGGTTATTTTGGACGTGTACATGTGTATATGTATGTATGCGTTTGTGTATGTGGGTGCATGTATGCGCGTGAGTGTGTGACTGTAGTGCATAGGAGAGTTTCACTGTCATGATATGAAGTGTCTTATCTGATCCAGTCCGTGGGCATTTTTTTACATTCGTAGTAATATTTTGTATAAATGTAAATATGTTTGTTTATCTCATTATATAATTGGTTAAAGACTCTACCGTTTCAAGTTTTCATCGATTTTAGAGGCAAAGCTTTCCTTGATCTATGGAATCATTAGACCAATTTATTTTGAGGATTGACTCAGAGGGAGCGGACATGAAGGAAGCGTAGGTTTTGTTATTTCACGCGTCACTTAAATAGCCCGAGAAATAGTCATTCATTTTGCGTGGAATATGCAAGATTTGTAAGACAAAAGGTATTTTTTTAATATGGTTATCTATGAACTAACTACTAACCCCATCGCGTCCACATTCGCACTCTCGTGCCCCTGCGCCTGGCTTCTTATTAATTTGCCCAATACTTGTCACTTTACATTTATTGATTTGCTTTCCTTATCTAAACAAAGTACAATTCCCCTGAACGTAATATTTTTTTTTATCATTTTTTCGAACATGGCATAATAGATTGTCCAATCTTTGAGACATTACTTAATGAACATAATATCGGTCATATGAAGGAGAGCCACGTCAAAACCATAAGGAGTCCCCCGTGTATAAAGAGTCGAATGGCGCTCAGTTCTGTCTGGCTACTTTGCTAAAAAATAATTTTCATATGTGACCGACTGCAATATATCGAAATGTTCAAATCTCTGAGAAATATTCCTATTTGTAAAATTGGTAAATAGGGTTAATGTCAGTAAAACGTCTCGTAGTGGCTTTATAAATTGGCATTAGTTTATATAACTTTAGTAAATATTATATTAATTTATCATATTTACTATAAATATACATTTTGGCGCAAATCTTGTTGCAAATTAATGTTGACTTGATGAATACTCTTACATTTATGATGTGATCGTAACCGTAACAAGTGATTAATGAAATTAATTAATCTATAGCCCACTCATGGCACAGGCGGACGCAAGTGACTGAAACGCGAAAGTTTGTGAGTTCGATTCCTACTCGAGAAAATAAAATATTATTTTCTCGAGTATTCTCGAGTATTTTCTCGAGTATCGAGTATTATATATAATGATTTCATTTCGAAATCCTTCGTCGCACCAGCCAAAGAATCATAGCCACTTGACTAATAACCTATGTGGTAATATACGACGTTAAATGACTCGTCCCTTTCATTTTGCCAAGTCTTGGATATTGTCATCATATTTTAATAACAATGACAAGATACTACTACAGCTAAATGAATGGGAAGAGAAAATATTTGGTTAAGTGGTTCACTATATATATATAGTCTATATAATAATAGACGACATGGTGAGAAGTAACCGACTGTAAACGCGAAAGTTGTGGGTTCGAGCCCCACTCGAGGGGATGTTTATATTTTGTTTTAATTATTTAATTTAAGGTTTAATTTTTAAGTTTTAAGTTAAAATTAACGCCACTTTTGGTTTCCTGCCAATTAAATGACGTCTCTTAAATATGGAACAGAATGCAGAATTAATAGTCTTGACATAAGGTTTTCATAAGGTTCAAAAAGCGTAAATAATAGTACTATTTACGTGAAAATGTATGCATAATTGTATAAGATATTTATAGTTTCAAATCTAAAAACCCATAAGCCTTAAGCTTCATTCTTCTCAATGGTTCTTATTAGAAAATAGAGTGATTTGAAGAAATAAGGAACAAACATTTATCATGGCGATGCCACGTCATAATGTAATGAAAACAGACTTCAAAAAACTTCTACAAAAATCCTATCGAAATCAGTTAAGCAAACCATAGAAACATTCGCATTTATAATATTAGACGATTACACATAACAAATACTTTTAGTCTTTTTCAATTACCGACATTTGTCTATGTATTTATAAAGTCAACTCACTATCTGATATATAGCGCTATAGTAAAGTTATATAGGATTCTGTCGTGGGGCAATGCAATAAAGATGTGTCTGTAACGCGACGGTGTTGGGTTCGATCTCCTCTCGTAGCGTCCACAATTTTAAAAAGTGGGGTAATCAGAGAGAGACCACGCTATATAGCGATACTTCAATGAGAAGCCATCCCAACATCTTTTCAGTTCGGTCGGTGAAGAGGTCGGTCGGTGATGGCAGAGAGCCAAGTTCTAGAATAGTTCGCGTTCCGCAAGCAGCACGCTGTCAGCGGTATCGGGGGTAAACCCTAACCAGTGATCGAATTTAATAACCTCATTTTGTATTCACTGAATTAGAAATATTACAGTATATTGACTTAATCTGATGGTGTAAGGATTTAATGTTTTATTTTGTTTTATTTAAAATATTTTTTAAACATTACTTTAGATTGCGATATTTGAAGATTCGATTCTACGTTAGGGTCTATATGCAGGTGTTCTTCTGGCTTCAATTGTGGATGAATTTATCATTATAAGCTACCTTAGAAGTTTCTAAGGCTTCTTTTTAAGGGTTATTTATAGCTTCAAGAATAAATAAGTCCCAAATACTCTCATATCGAGACATTATGTGTTAAGTGGCGGCATATAGCAATGTATTTTATAATATTGCCACAGAGTGTACAATGGGGTCGATGGGAATCGAACCCACAACCTTCCCAGGTACAGTCAGATGTTGTACCTTCTATATTACATACCTATTATGTAGCTTATATTTAAAATTATTATTAATTTATTTTTTGCTTAATGCCCTCTGTGAAAACATTTAAATAAAATAAAAGTAATGAAACAGACTCCAGCGACATCTAGTGCTGTTTTTAGTTCCACTAAAATTCAATCTCAATATAGCTTTTAAAGCTTGATCTTAGTTCTTGTATCATTCAATAGATGGCGCTTTATCTGATTTGAGCATCAACTATAGATATATTCAGTAATATTATTTAATTTAAATTGAATAACGTTGTCTTACGCATAAAACTGGGTAGGCAGATGGTACTTAGTATTAAAAAACTTCATTCATTCCCCACTTTCGCCAAATTTCGAGATATTTAAATGGCGGCAGATCGGCAGAAATGTTATAAATATAATAATAACAGCTGTTGAAAATTATTCATCTACTTAACTAAATCATATGAAAATACAGTCACACTTGTTCCCTGCGCTACGCCATTTTTTAACCAAATTAAAACCCAACAATTATCAATACAATATTTTCTTAATTACCTTAAAATAGTTCGACACGACGGGGTCGTGTCTGAGTAGATGCTGTGCCCGAGGCTCGTCACGGCAGTAGGCCACGTGCTTGTCGAACTCCCTTTCCATACGGAGAAGCGCTCTGCCCAGCATTTTGGGTTCTCCCGAATAGTATTTGATGCCTTCTAATAGCGAACTGAAAGTGTTCATTTGATTTAGTTGTTTGTATTTAAAATAAGGATTAAGTAAAACCATCATGTTTTAAGAGCTGACGACGTCTTTTTAAAGTTATTGATGATAAAAACTAATTTGGTATGTTTTTCTAAGTTAAATACAGCAAGAAATTTGACTCACGTATTATGAAACTCGCAGATCTGTCTAAAGTTCGAGAAGAGTAACTCCCGATTGTCGAAGACGGGTTTCGGCGTGGTCGCCTTGTCCATCGGCCGCATGTACTTGCTGACCACTTGTTGCATGTCGCGGCCGAACTCTTCTTCCGTTTCTATGAGCTCTCGTACTACAGTTCTGTAGAATTAAATGAGATTTAACTTTTATATTATATTTTTTCAAAATATAATAGAAACAACATTTGAGAAGAAAAAATATATTTTAGAAAGCTTATTCCCTTTAGGCAGCGGAAATTTGTAAAAATCTCTCTACAGACTAACAATATGCGGCCAATATGCCAGCTACGTCTAAATCAAACATTCACTAAAAAACGAATTATTCTTTTGTATATGTCGAAATTAAACTTAACGTTAATATAATTTTATTATTTTCTAGATAAGATGTGTTTCTTATATAAAATTTGTTTTAAACATACAAATAATTAAACCAAAGCGATATAAATTGAATAAGATTGTAGTAATGATGCCGCGTATTCAGCGTACTTGGTGATATATTAAGTGGTTGGCAACGGTGCCGGGCTAACGAGACAGGCGGTGAATAATTAGGTACGAATTTGATTTATCATCAGTAAGATGAAACAACGACATCGAAAGTAACTCACTCTACTCATGATTGCTGTGGATTCAAGAAACAGTCAGTTCAATTTCAACATTTGGATTCAGAATACTTTTCTAATGTATTCTGCATAGGAGGATATAGGCAGAGAACCTAAAGTCAAGTCATCCGTGTTCTACTTTTCCCCCGCATTAGAAACACGATTGCGCGCGCGCATCGTCTTGCCAGAGACGGAAAATGAAATTAGTTCGTACCCCCGAGTGACGAACGAACCCACAACTTTGTCTTGGTATCGATATTATTATGATATTTGTCTCGTTATAGACATCGCACCCACAATCACTTGCATATCTCACGCTGCGCCCCTGCGCCACGGCCGGCCTCATATTATTTATTTAGTTTATATAATTTCATATGCCCTACGTGCGTTTTTGGCACCTCCGGTACTTAGCACACGTTACAAGAGCATACGAGTAATTTGACTGTGAAATTATAATGATTAATGATTGTTGTTTCGATGTATATATATATATATGTAGAAGTGTCTGTATGAACTAATGTTTGATTCAGTGCCACTATTTTAACAGTTTGCTTATACGAAACGTACCAATATATAATAATATTATAGCAAAAAAGGTATTTCTTTTTGACAAAAATATTTTTTTTAGTTCAGAAGACGCTTAGTATAATTATTAGCGTTAGCATTAGACGATGTGCGGGGAGCGCAGTGTCTTAAAACTTGGTAGGTGATGCTTGTAAAAACTTCAACCCAGTGCCTACCTAGCCTAGGAACCCAGTGTAAAGACACTCCGTTCCCCACCTTCTGCCGAATTCTGGAGCCATTGCCTTTGCCTTGAAACCAGAGCGAAGAAATGGAAATATAAACAAATATATAAATATGACAAATAAGAAATACAATTTGACTGTTACATATCCATAAAAGTCTATACTCTTATAATATCGATCATAAGCCAATGCCGTGGAACACACAAATTATTTGGAAACTCGACAGTGTGACAGTGGACAGTGTGTTTGGCCCAAGTCATGATTTATAACAGTAATATATTAACTCCCCATTATACGCCCCTACTTCCAATATAAGTTTGTATGTGTTCTAGAAAATGAGTGTTTTGCTATTCGTGACTTGTCGCACCTCTATTCACTTTGGACACCTTGACGGTAAAATATTAAAATTCTGTATGTAGCTATTTACTGTTAAGTATATTTGAAATAGTATTATAAAGCAGAATAAATAACCCGAAATTTGCAATTTCTCCTTAACTATAAAGCTATAAGAAGCACGGGTGTTTGCTTGTTTTGAGACACTGTTCTCATTAATACATTTCAGTTGCACTTTATATTTCAACTCCTCAAACGAGAATCGAACCCACAATCTGTCGCGTTTACAGTCGCACGCTTGTGCCCCTGCCATACGACAGGCCTGGCGTAACAAGTTCAGCGTAGAAAATAGAATAACACCTTAAAAATTTTATATATAAGTATCATTATAATAAAAGCTTTTGTTTAAAGATAAACTATAAAAAAATAATCGCAATAGTAACAAAATCGAAACAAAGAATCATATAAAAAACAATTATGCTAATAAATATAATTTTGGTAGTATATATTACTACGTTTTCCCAAAGTAGCATAAATTTTGTCAACAAGAAGAGGACGAGAGCAAATAAAATAGCAATTTACTGCATTCATGTTGACAGAACGCAATACTTCCGCCCAAATTTGGGGATTCATTTGAAATAAGTGATGATTTTCAAAATAATATGTAGTGAATCATATTTAAAAAAAGAAAAGTGTAACGTACACTTTCTGCCACTCAACACGCAATGCCTCCAGAATTCGGCAGAAGGTGGGGAATGGAGTGTCTTGACACCTCCTCCTCACACCTCCACAAGTTCCTCTGTCTACCCTGCTGTGTGCGGGATACAGCGTGAAACTGGATATAATATAATTATACAATATCAGAATTAAACATTTAATGTAAATTAAAGAAGTGGTTCATCAATTGCGCATTTACTCACTGTCGTCTTGCCGCTAACGCAGTTTGGTCCCGCTCGGGTACCTTCTCCCGCAGCACGTCCGCAGGCACGTAACCCTGCCTCGACGAAATATCTCCACCCTGGACATCCTCTATCACGCGGACAAGCCATCTGAAAATTAAGGAAATATAAAAAATTAAGCAATTATATGTGTGTGTGTGTGTGTGTGTGTGTGTAACACATTTTATAATAATGGAAATTTATTTGAATGATTTTTATATTTATGCTCAGAATTCATTTTTATCATTTATTTTAGGCAGGCAGATGGAACCTTGTGAGGTACATGTACCTCACGCAGCGTTCATATGTTGAAACATTCCGTATTGAGTGGCGGAACTCAGAGCCACGTTTGTCTACAAGACATAAGAGCGGCGAACTGTAAATAATGTATTCGAGTAAGAATCAAACGTCGAACTGTGGCGTTTATAGTGAGAAGCTGTGCCGCTGTCTCATATAAAGAAAACAAATGTATCACCTACGTAGGCGATGTGATAAAATATTATCTTTTTCTAACGTAAAAACAATAACATTAGAAAAAAGAAAACCGTCATTTCTGAATATATATATAAAAAAAACTAATTGAAATTCAAAAATGTACATTGACATAAATGTTACGTATTAAAAAGTTATAATTTATGTTATAAGCTGAATAAACAATACAGCTGATACGTACAATGTGACGGTGTCCAGATGCAAAATTTCAGATGTAGACTGACTTTGATTGTTCTATAAAAAACCTAGAATCTAGAGTTAGGCTAATGAACCTGTGGGCGACGACCTCGTGGCCACTAAGACCTCGTTGCCACTGAAAAAACTGTTATAGTACGCCGAGAATGAGATATGTGTATGTAAAAAAAATTAAAAGGAATAAAAAATTCTGTTCAAAATTGGGGCGCAGTGCTACATTGACAGTGAAGGCAGTGGTTGTGGACTCGATACCCAATTCCTCGCTTTGGTAACAAGTCAGTGCTACGGTGATGAGCTTCGCCACTTAAAACAACGTCTTGTCTATTATGTGGAGCGTAGGGAACGGAATGTCTATATTTTAGGCTCTCTCTGCCTATCTCTGGTGGCTTTCCCGATTTTTGGATACTTTTCGATTCAACAATTTTTTAACCAAGCCAATAAGGAATCTTATTGATTCTCTGTGAAGCAAGGGCAATAAAATATTATATCGAAAATATATATTCTAAACCATAACATCTAAAATCAACACGCATATATCAACATAAATATGACCCGCCCTAATTCCAAATTAATTATGATCATATAAAACGTAATTTACGTTCCAAGACAAACTGTTGCGAGCGTCATGCGTATACGCAGCTTAGATTAGTTTGATCTTGCGTAACCACTGTATCTGATCAAATAGTAACTGATCGATACTGTCGATGCTAGTGATGAAAGGGAGGAAGTTGCAGCAATAGGAAAATATTATGACTTTTTGAAGATGTATAATAAATAGTGATTGACGCTATCAAGACGAAGTAATCCAATAGTAGATTTTATGTATATTTTTTTACTTTGCTTTATAAATCATATAGTTACTAGCTTTTACTTATACCGCGTCACCAGTTTGGTCAACAATTTACGTGCTGTGATGAAGCTTATAAGTCCAGTCTTTCTCGATAAGTTGACCATCCAAAACACAATCATTTTTTCACTTTGAACCAATTGGTCCCGAGGTCAGGGTGTTCAACCAAACATATTCTTCAGTTTTAGACACAACATTATATTTATTAAATACTTCTATATTTTACACGATTCTATCACAGAAACAAAGAAAAGCCCCACATTTTTCTTGTCACAACACAATTTAAGAACATTTCCGCACTACACAAAAATAATTGAAAGTGACATGTCGGCGTCGATGATAATTGGTTAAGAAATATTAAGGATAAATTCTTGATCGGAATTAATTATTCCGATTTTTTTAACGAATGGAATTGGAGGTAACTTTTAATGTAAATTAAATTTGAAATAGAAGTTCCATATTTGAGTATGGTTTTTATATCGGATGTGACGTCATCGTGCCTATCGGCGTTGATAATAATTAATTTAGAAATACTGAGAATAAGTTCAAAATTAATTAATTTAGATCTTTTAACGAATAAAATTAAAAATAACATTTAAAGTGAATTTAATTAAAAATAATAATTTTATTTGAGTTGTTCTGCCGGATGTAACGTAATCGCGCCCCTCAGCGAATCAGGCAAGATATGAAGGTGGGGCGGCTAATTTATCGGACAACGTCGGAAGAGAGAATGCAAGCGTAGAGGCACTTTTTGGCTTGGTCGGCCGTCGGCTATGACTGATCACGTCTGAATCATACCGTTAGTGTGAAATTGTGTTATCTCGGCAAAATTTATTACCAAAACTATAAGACGTCGAAACCACTTGGCTCGCCTATACGTATATCGCGATCCGACAGACACGAATAAAACGAAAACATATGTATTTTCCATTATTCATCTAAACAACAATTGGGTTGAGTGACCTGGTTATAAGATAGACAGAAGACAATTAAAATTTTATTTGAATACCTTCCGTTTTCCGAATTTAATAATCAAATGGCTATTGTCCCGTAATTCATTGTAAGCCACGTTCATTATAATATATTAATAACCTGTAACACATTAATCATTTGAGACCACAGGGGCGCGGGCTTGATTCCCATTCGGGAGTTTTGAAAATTGAAATTATTTTCTTTTTCTCGTTCTGATAAGTCTGGCGTTAGATTGAAGTTAGGTTTAGTGCAAGGAAAGTGGAGCTCTAGGTTCTCTTTTCCTTCCTATGTGACGCGCGTCATAAAAACTAAAAATCTATCATATTCAAATAAAATACTGTCTCATTCTTTATTGAAAATCTGTGATACATTTCTTCATATTTTTAAATATAAATATCTAAAAGCATACAAAGAAGATATTTTGGATAGCAAACCAAGGTATAAATCATAAAGGTGCGCCTTTGAAAGGCTCAGACGGTCATTGCCTTACAATTGACATTAATAGTACTGTCCAAACGAATATAATTCACCGTGTTTACTCACTTGTGAGATTAGACCTGTCACGTTACAAATAATTATTGTAATATTTTCAAAGACCTAAGAGACCTGAATCTGTTAAAAAGTGGGTAGAAGTGCTTTGTTTTCTGAACGAAAACAAAATACTTGTCAAAATATTTTCTGTGATCTTTAATAGGCGATATATCATCTATACTTCTATAGATATACTAATATTATAAAGTCGAAGAAAACAATACACTCAATTTAATGTACCTACCCACCTTTTACGGTATAAATGATTATAAACAGTTTTTCGAATAAATTGATATATTTCAATTTTGATGAAAATGAATGTAATTACCTTATTATTATACCAAATAAGCTATATTAACCGAAATCTAAGCCTTTCATCCAGATACTTCATTACAACGTGGATCGTTTTCTTTCATCTGTAGAACAAACAATAAGCAAAATGTTAATCGAGCCCATTGATGTTTTACGTAAAACGATGGACAGTAATTCTTTTTACACGACTGCGCGACGCAAAGGAGGTAATTTTACAACTGCCAGGTGTTATACTACCCGTAATAAATGCCAGTAGTTTTTAAACTTACCCTGAATATATATATAATAATATTAAAATACTATATGATATGAAAGGCGTTTTATTGAGGTATATTGAGAAAAAAATAAGTAATTTTTGGTAAAATTTTGACCCACAATGATTGTTTCTTTTCGGTATGTCCTAATTAAATCACGACAGCGTCAACTCATTCTTCCACTAACAAATTATTAGGGTAGAACTTGAACAGCGTATAATCTCTGAAGCCGTAAATTTGGCAAGCGGACACGCCGTGTCGGAGGACTAAGTGATCGGTCGCTTCCTGAAAGGAGGATTTATGGCACTAATTTGGTATACAAAATTATGTGAAAATTAATTAACGCCACGTTCTCGATCTTTTTTCGGGGCATTATTATTGTGTAAACCTTTTTAAACTCAGGAAAAACGAATACAATAAAAGTAAAAAAATAAAAATGTTTTAGGAAAATCAGAAGCAAGTTGTGGTGCTGTGAGCTCGTGGGTTCGATTCCCCCTCGAAGAAATGAAATATTTAATATTCCATTTCTTCATTTCTTCGCTGTGGTGTCTACGTAAAACAAGGTGTTTCACCACTCAACATGCAATGCCTGCAGAATTCTGCAGAAAGTAGCGAACTGAAGTAGACTTATTAAAAAAGGAGTATCTAAACACCAGTTTCCCGGGTTCAAACTGCCTGCCCTGCTAAGTGCGGGATACGGCGTGTAACTGTATATATTTTAGAAAAAAAAACCGATAAAAGGGTCACACAAAGATTTTTCAGCAGGAAAACCTAAAATAACATCAAATCAAAGATCGACATGGCATCAACCCGTTAACCTCAATACATCCCAGTTCCCGTTCAGTTATACGTGATGTCATAGTTGTATAAAAAGCTTCCGCCCCACATCCGCCACTCCAGTTTGAGTTCATGGCGCAGGGTTAACTAATTATCGCGTTGTTATAATTAAATAATTATTATTTAAAGTTTCGTTTAAATTGGTAAAGATATGTATTCATTTATTACAATAAGATTTCTTAATGGAATTTCGATTTTCAAACTATACTCAACCTATCGACGAGAGATGAAAAAAATTTAAACGTGCATAGTAATATATAAAAAACTGTTTGGTCACTTTATATTAATTTATGCTTGAAATAGTTTATTTCAGTAAAAAACAATTTTCGATTTCAGCTTAAACTAAACTCTCAAATAACAAACGACAAACAAAACAAAATTCTAGGTGTGCTTTTCTAAATAGAATGAGCTTTCTATTAATTGTGGGTAATGCTCCCGCTGAAAGATTGTTTATTTCATTTGGACGAATAAATATTAAACTTTGCTCGACTCAAAGATATTTTGTTTACTTTTAAAACTATCTCTTATATATATATACGCCTAATATCTTGTTTAAATAATGTGTAAATCTATGGAAAAGTAAAAAAAAATTCGATTAAGACTTAAAACCTATAATTAATAAATATCTATCTATGTAAATATGAAACAAAAATGTTTAAAAGATTTTTTTCCGAAATGAAAGAATTTAAAAAAATTAAATGAGGGCCAAGTTAAATGTTAATTAACACAAGATGCATTCTGTCTTTCTGTCTGTCATTGTTTTGTCGGAGTCTTCGACTCCGACAAAACAATGGGAGATTTTAAGTTACAAGATACAACTCAAGTTCTAAATTGTCTTAACAATTTTTATTATTATTATAAATTATTTTCATTTCTACGTTCTGGTAGACAAAGTACGACGTTACATTTCGCGATGAAATAGAATATTTTGAAAATATAAATTGACAGTGAAAACAGACTATCTTAACACTACGGCCCCTACACCTACTCTGCTTAGCGTGAAAAAGCTCGAAGCTGCTAAAGTAATTTGGAAAAAGCCAAGTTACATAGTATTGATCTGGATAATCACAGTACATTAACAACCCAACGTCAGCAGATCACGGATATTAGTACGCCAACTATTTTTATTTAACAGACTTCGCCACTGAATAGCCCATAATACTTTATGGCCGTTACCGGTTCTACGGTTTACAGCATTTTGAGAGTTTTCAATTTGTTACTAGTTGTATCTACTTTGGAAATATGCAGTAAATGAATGATAGAATTTTTAATATTTATAATAATGTTAGAAAAAGAGTTTCTGCCTAGTTTCGAAACATTAAATCTAAATCTAAATTAAGTCTAAATGAAGACATAAATACGAATATAAAAGTTTATATGAAACTTAATAAATTCTTTGTAAGCTTTTGTATTATATCGATTTATATTGTAGCTGTTCTAGTTCACACTAACAAATTATAAAAGAAGATATACCTAGCGGTATGTTTTTTTTTATGAGAGAGGACAAGGCAAACGAGCGTTCGGGTCACCTGATGGTAAGTGATCACCGCCGCCCACGACCCCATGCAACACCAGAGGAGCCACAGGTCCGGCATTACCTAATGCGAAACGCAGTGGCAAGGGCCACTACTTCACGCCGGTTTAAAATGCCGGGGGTGGTATTAAATCCGGTCGAGTCTGCCCATGCGTGTTGCCATTACTGGCGATGTGACTCTACCACACGTACTTTAGTCGTGTTGTCACTTTAAAAATTTCAAATTTAAGTATTTAAATAATTTCAAATTTAAGTGTTTAAATAATTTCAAATATTTTTTCCCTTCTAACAATTTACAGTGAATCGTTTTACGTTTCCGTTCAGAAATTTCGTAAAAAAAGTTTCGTTTCATATCATAATAGCTTCTCTAATTTAATTAAAACAAAAGCAGTGTATACTCATCGGTATAGTAAAAACCATTTCAGGTCAGCACCAGTTTTGACCAATTGAAACACGCATTTTCTCTGTATTCACGTATAATCAAATGGAGTGAGAGTTACATAGTACATGAATATATTACAATGATGGTTTTTTCTTGATGTACTCCACAAAGAAGCGCAAAGATGAAAAGTGAATTTAAACAAAAGATATATCATTCTAGTAATTTTCGCATAGACAGTGCCATTAACTAGATAAAATAATGGCCAAAACGCGTGGGAACTTTTCTTAAGCCGAGAGTGAAGTTATTTATATTTGCAATATTTTGTAAGCTTCCAGATTCCATTACTCTAACAAAATATTTTCATATTGTTCCCGATTGTAAATGAATATAATTCATAATTTTGAGATCTCGTAATCATTTATATTCGTTTAATAAATTGTGTTGTGTTAACCTACTTGTAAATGTTAGAAATCGTTTAAAAAGAAAAATATTGTTTTCTGTTAAATTATATAAATAATGATTAGCGGCTTAACTATGTCACTGGTACATAAAGTTTCACTTTACTTGTTGTGGTGCAGGGGTGGTGCCTTTACGACAGTTATTTCGACAGGCTGTGGGTTCGATCCTACTCAAAGAAATATTTTTTTTCGTTTTTCTCGCTCTGGTAACATTTTTATGGAAAGGACAACGTAAACCAGTGCCTGGTTCACCTGCTGGTAAGTGATCTCCGACTCCCATGACTCCGTGTTACACCAGAGGAGCTAAAGGTGCGTTGCTAGAGTTTAAGATGGAGGCTAATTAACTAAGACATGCGCGGCGTTGAGTTCTGTTTACTGGAAAATGGGGAACCTCAAGAACTGGAAAGTGGGGAACGGAATGTCGTAAAATTAGGTTCAGGTCATCTAACGTATGCTTAAATTCCAACTTCTGTAATAATATAACTATTACAAGTAAAAGATTTCATAATATAGTTATAATGCATAGTTACAAGTCAATAGATGCGTGTTAAACAAGTGAATTCCTTTCAATACGTCAAGAAAAGAAGTTCAAACTTTTTCGTTTTTGGCACAAACTGAGGAGGATCCCAAACGAATTAAGGTTAGTCCAAAATGACAGAGAGAAGCAGCGACGAAGGAAACCACTATATTTAAAACATTCGCTCATTTTGTAATATTCGCAACGGGGTCACCTAAAAACGGCAAGTGAACATTACGTAACACCGCACTTATTAATACTTGAACTAATTGTTGAATTGTGAATATTTTCTTTAGTTTCACGCTGTATACTGCAGGTAAATGAGTAGGAAGAAGGGATGGAGTGTTAAGCTTTTTTTATGAAAAAAATAAGCAGCCTGATAGTAAGTGACCCTGCGTAACTTCAGAGGATCTATGGGTGCGCCTTAAGATACTCTGCTCATCACGTGTCACTCAAGTTCTGAGATCATGCGTGTTGAGTGGCGGAACTCAACGTCATACTTTATCTAACAGATCATAGAATGGAAAATAATTGCAACATAACAAATCTTACTGAACTGCGTTTGAGGATTTTTCCTACTGGAGAGAATGAAGTGAGAGTGGAGGGAATGGAAACAAAGTATCCCAACACCCTTCCAACCCTCCCATACCATTAATGGAGATTGAATCTCAAATCAATCGCATTTAGCCTGCTTCTTAATACGTCACGACAACTACAGAAATAAATATTTACACCTAAAAATAAATCGATTGCAGCTATTAAAATCTGTTTATTATTCATAGCGACGCCCTTAGACATATAAATAAAAGAAAGAAAAAACGTTTGGCATTAACAAATATATCAACTCGGTCAATGCTAGAGCACGCAACGTTTCAACTTCCTCTCATCCATGTTAACGTAAAAATAACTATAATTGACGACTTATAAATTGTTTTCTTTATTTAATAATAGATTTTCTATTATTTAAATAAGATTATCAATTAAATCTTGTTTTAAATTAACGTTAACTTAGACATTTAATAGTATTAAGATAAATATACAAAGTGGGCAATATCCACAATATTATGACTGATATCCTATCAATATTTCGTAAGTTATATAATTTCAATTCTCCTAAATTGCCAAGGGCATTCAGCCAAGCCCATCTGTGAGAGATACTTAGGCATTAGTGTTATCAACAGTCGTTGTGTTTGAACCAGGAATGTTCCGTGCAAACTTATCTTCTGATTTTTTTCTTCTATATATCTAAATTGGTGGTTCTGTATTTATAAGTAAAACAAGCACAAAAGTTAAATTAGAGCTAAGAGCTGTCGTTGTGGCAAAGTGAAACAGCGTTGTGACACATGTGTCAGTTGTGGATTGGTTCCCCACTCGCGGAATAAGCTCGGATTTGAGATCTGCTATTCGACACACAACGTCTCTATTATATGCGGATAGTGGGTTTATTGTCTTAAAAATATGAGTTAGATAAAAATAAGAATAGTTAGAGTAATAGATAGAGTAAGATTGAGTGAAGTGTACCTAATAGAAAGATTACGAGGGTAAAGGTAGATATATTAAGAATATAACAGCAGGATAAGCATAAAGTAAGGTTATTTGGTTTACCTTTCATTTGATGCAATCTTTCTCTTTTTGGGATGGTTTTTCTTCGGTCGAACAGCAATTTTGTGTTTGGCTGCGGACGTGTCGAGGAGTTCAGCTTCCACGTTCAGGCTGATGTCGGGGTCAGGGTTCCTGGGAGATTGGGATATTTTAATACATGGATAGGGGTTTCGTCTTTACTGTTTCGTATTCAATTGTTTTCTGTTTATATATGTACGTACAAAATAAGTAAAAATATAATTTAAATAATGCATAAAACTTTCGTAAATACAATATTTTACGACTCTTGATTTTTCAAAAATACACACAAAAAATTGTCTTAATGAAAGAATACGAATGTTCTCGTCTACCTATCTAAATCGTAATATTAGTTTAAAATATGCTTTAATATATTTAATACATTGTCACTTTTATGGCCATAAAAACTAAAATTCTTAAGCGACACCACAGCAGGGTAGGCAAAGGACATCTAATGTTAAGACACTCAAAACCCTGGCTTAATTCCCGAGACATGTTGAGTAGAAAACTAAAACAAAATATACTCTCGAGTGGGAATAGAACCCAAAACCATCGTCGGATACTGTATCGCTGCACCATATTGGCCTTCTCTTACGACAAAAATATTTTAGAAATATATATAGGTACTTATATCTTATTATTTGTGTAAATTTGAACTCCCAATCAAATAATCTAACAAAATTTGCTACTTTAGCGTCCTTAACACTAATAAGAGTTAAGAAACAGCTATAATTTTCACAGTAAATAAAAATAGATGAATGGTAGTTTAGTGTCCCGCGTATGATATATATCACGGCATCAATCACACGCGACAGTGGCTGACGCCTCAATGTCAGGGTCCGCTTCAGATTGCAGTACGAATATAAATTTAAGAGATTCTGAACTGGGTACGGTACTGGTAAAAAATATTTTAGATGTACTATATCTGACGCCAGTTCTGACACTAGCGTGTAACTGAAAGGCGACATGTTGTGAGTTCGATTCCCACTCGAGGAAATCAAATATTTAGTATTTCCATTGTCTTTGCTCTACTCAGACAAAGCGCAGAGTAGAGTTAAGCCACTCACCACACAATGCCTCCAGAATTCGGAGGAAAATAAGAGACGAAGTGTATTAACACCATGTGCGGGATACAATGCGTGCAGTTAAAACGCAACGGTTCTGGGTTCGATACCTTTACGGAGAAATAAATTGTATCTTGCTCTGCTGAGATAACTCGCAACGCAACTACGTCAGATCTAATGTGACGGAACTTAAACATTAGATCTGACACAAATATAGCAAAATAAAACATGAATCTGTAGATAATATAACTAATTTAAATTCAAATCGAACACACATATAATTGGCCATATTATTTTAGTTTTCTCTGAATAAGGTCAAACGCTACTTCCTTAATATCTTGGCACGCAGCACCACGTCGACAGTCCCGACGTGATGGAGTGACAGTCTGTCGCTTCATCACGTCGGGATGACGGGACTTATTCAGATTGACTTTACTTACTTCCTGACAGTCAAGGTATATTCATTGTCTATAATAAATAAATCAACACGTCTTGTAGTATTAAAAGATGAAGTTTTTGGACATAATTAAAGAGAATTCAACCTCCATGTCATGTCTAAAATGTAGAAATAAATGATAGTTATTGCACATATTAGGCACATTTTTAAATCAAATAGGTGGCGAAGGATATTTGAAAACTAAAAATTATGAATCTATCTATATCTATATACATCTATTTCTATATTAATAATATAAATAGATATATTAATGTGGAAAAGTTGTTGAGGTTGAAATGCTCATCTCAGGCACCACTTCCTCGAATTGTAAAAATATTTTGTATTAGATACTCCATTTATCATGGAAGGCAATTTACTATCTATAATATACCGTAATGTAGTTTAGTATACTATATGTAGTTACAATACACTATGACTAATAGGAATAATGTTAATTAAAAATATACTAAAAACGCTTGAGATCAGTTACTTCCATTTGACAGCGCGGGCGGCGCCGCAGGTAAACGCTAGTTAATACGTCATATTCCTAAAAACCCATCCATTCCTGACAAAGTTGCACACTAACTTTACAGTGAAGTTTCATCACGCTATTTCAGGCTGGTCTATAAGCGCGTGGTGACGTCAGCGCGGCACACTTTCCACTCGCTCCAGCACCCCGGCCCGCCTGTTAGCTGTTCATTCGATGTCATTGTGTCGATTTCCACATACATCAAAATGTATAGCTCAGGAACAGATGTCTTCAAACGTTATTTGGGTTAATAATAAAAGTTTGGACTTTCCATTCCATTTATATCGCGTCAAAATCATACTAATTGACATGTGTGGCATATTATCTTTTAATATTGGTATATAAAATGTATATTTTTATTATTTTGATGCATTATATCTGGCACGCTTTACAGGCATAATGGAGTCTCGAATATATAATTCCTTTTTTCTTTTAATCCAGTCATCAACTGCTTCATATCCCATCTGGGAAGTCCACGTGCCTTTTACGTGAATAATCTTTTTTTTGTTAATTCACATTCTTTCATTTTTCGAATTTTCACACTCAACAGAGTTGCAGAACTCGGGGCTGCGCTTTGTCTTGTTACCAGAGCGAGGATATGAAAATAATTTATTCCTCTAAGTAGGAATCGAACCCAACAACCGTCACGCTTACAGACGTTGTCCCACTGCGCCCCGAAAGCCTCTACTTTTTACATTTACGTACAAAATATTTTCGTTAATATAACCTTTTCATCCGGTACGGTATCTCCCTTGCATTTCCTGTCCTTTATCATAATAATAACAAAAGATATATCGTTCATATTTTTCATAATTCTTTCATCATTTAATGGGCCAAGATCAGAACAGACTTCCCTTTCATACTATCACGGTTTCGCTTAAAAATACCAATACTGAATTTTTATAAATATAAACAGGAAATTTATGACATATTGTATATTTCATCCTCGAGTTATGCTATCTTTTACGTGTATATTGCGAACACAGCCATGTAGATAAGTTAAGTTTTCATATAATATTGATCGAACTTCCACAAATACATTTTTAGCTTAATTATATATATGCATATATTAAATATTTAAATTCATAAGTATACGTCACTGTAGCTAGAATGCTTCAATTATAGTTTAATGGAGCTACTTCTGTAGAGGAAGTGTATTTCTAAACATCAAAGAACAAGTAGGTCAATTACCTGGCATCCTATTTATATGTATATGACAATCATTATTTTGTTATATATATATGTATATCCACACGGAATATCTTGTGTAAAGTAGTAAAAAATATAACAGTATATGAGATTGTTTCTTTTTTTAAATATTTTATTGCTTGTACATGAAACTACTGTACATGTAGGGTGGTACAGTATTCAATTTAGTGTAAAATTATGAAAATTTTATGATCTCATGAAAAATTCAATAGAATTAATAGACAAATTAAAAAGTTTTTTTCTAAATTTCTTTCGAATACATACGGTTTAGAGATTAAAATTGATTATTTTATTATGATTAGATTACCTCTGCCTTCCCTACTCTATACAGGACACACAGTGAAGCTATAGTTCAATCAAATCACTAAAGATTTAAATATTTTTCACGCTTCATAGAATTTAGATATATGGCTCTCTATGAAGCGTGAAAGATGCTTGAATCATCATAATAAATACCTGTATCTAAGTGTCTATATAAACTAATTTATATTTCTAAGAACTACCTTTCTCTGAATTGGCTTGGAGCCAGTGACTCGTGGTGGTGTGTTGTACGTATATTAGTTTTCCTGTACGCAATTCACATTTTAAATGACACTAAATTTCATTTTCAAATTTCATAATTTATGTTTTAAAATGCTTAATATAATGTACGATTTTTAATTTTCTTATATTTTAAGGTAAAAATGTATATAATAATTTTCTTAGAAAGAAAAATGATACGTGCATATACTGTATTCTTATTTACATACAAACATACATAAACAATAGTTCTCTATATCATATTAGTAATTTCACCCATCGTAGTTCAGTTACAAGCTCGACGTAGGAGCGATAGCTGTGGATGCGATTTTCACACGAAGTTATGTATATTATTACATTCCCTAAGAGAAGTTATCTTAATACTTATTTTTAACTTCTTGCTCAACAGCAACCTGTTATGCGGGATAAAGCGTGAAGCGTGAAGAAGAACCAGGGTAGAGGCCATAAAGTGGAAAACGGAGTATTTGCATTAGATTCTTTTCATCTATTCAGCATAACTTACAATTCAAATTACATCAATATATCAGTAATTTTAATTTTACAGAATGTTTAAAAATCCATAAATAAAAGAAAAAAAATAATTTTGTATTATCGTTTACACGTCACAACAACAGCTCACAATATATTTAACAAATGATTATTGTATAACCATAATGTGAAGTTCTAACAGTTTGTAATTTTTACTTTATCATTAGAATAACTATTCTAAAAGGACGGAGGAGGAATGTACTGAGTAATTCGTTATATTATTCAGGTGCTCTCTACAAATCCTGCTAATAAAAAAAACGTATTTTCCTTAATATTTCAACATAAAAACTCGTATTTTTTTAATACTTTTTCTTCTTAAGTTCTTTGTAATACAAATTGTTTTTATTATTTATTAGCTATTATATGTCACTTAGCTATCCAAATTTCATTTGTAATCATTTCCTTTTTTTAAATATATATAACATGTATTTCATTTTTTAAGCAAAATAAAAACCTACATGTTACTATGGTCTATAGTGAATTTAATTATAATAATAATTATATTAGAAAAAAACCTTCGATTAACCTATCAACAGAGTCAAAAAGAAACTCCAGAACTTTAATTGTCTTTATTAGATACATACATCTGCTGCGCGCGCATTCTGTTATATATTATGATACATTTGATAATGATAAAGCACGCGTTACACTCTAAATGACATACAAAATGATAGTTATCACAACGTTAACATCAATAACAACATGTACTGCCAGCTAAGTGCATATTTTTTTAAAAGTAGAAACAATATTCGGCTGTATAATTTCAGCCAGTGCCTTGTCAAAAAATAAAAATATGCAATTTTTGTGGCTCTTTACATTAATACAACATAAATTTTCCGTTGAAAGCAAGATATATACAATGATAGGCTCTTCTGTCTTCTCATATCTTCTTATTCTTATGGCATTTTAATGATCAATAATAATACATTTTATATGTGGGAACACTGAACACATAGTCAAGTGAGGAACCCCTGGATTGGAAGAAATGATTCTCGTATCTATACACACGGCCTCTGTACCTGCATCAATAATTTTCTTTCATTACGTCATCATGATTAATGATGGAGTGGCATGATGACAGGTGGTTGTAATTATTATCATTATTTTATAATGATGATGCTTATTAATGATATGGGAATAATTTAAAAGAGGAGGTTATTTCTATGATACATTCTTGGTTTTCATGTTTATATTTAAGCACATATTTAATGAAATAATTGTTAAGGATATAGTTATTCTAATTTAATCACACTGAGTGTTACAATCTAAGTGGTAATACGGTCGTGGTTCATAGTGCGAATGTTACGTAATGGTGCATCGAACTCTCTTGTCTAAATATATAGCGTATCGGTGTCCAGCGCATCCGCGTTAATAAAATGCATTCCATACATTTTCTATTTACATCTGGGTTAAACATACAGGCAAATGTGTTTAGCACATTTAATTAATTTAATTAAAAATTTGAATTTATGCGCTTGTCAAAACATAATGTTATACAAATCAAAAGGAGAGAAACGTATGACTCTACACGAAGGAAGTTTATATTTTATTTGGCCTATATTTGGCCCGTTGGTATAGTCAATCATCTGACTGTTATCACGACGGCAGTTTGATCGATTTTCAACTGCAGTATTTATACATATTTGTAATTAATTATTTATTAATTATTTATAAAAAAAAATTGTAATAATGTGAAACAAACGCTTTTTTTCATATGTCAATATTACTACGAAAGATATATTTTTTTATTAAAGTTATATATTCAATAATTTAAGTAAGGTGTTTCAGTTTTGTGTTATATTTGTGTGAGAGTTTAATGAGTGTGTGTTACAATGTATGATACGTTGTGTACAAAGATGTAAGTTATTCTTGGTCAGTTTATGAGCTTGTAACCTCTAGTTCTATAAGTCTAGATTTATTAAGTATATTTTAATTAGGGCATACCTATCTGACCACTACATAAAGTAAAGTAAAGATATGTTATCTTGTAAAGTTCATTCTAAAGGATAAAGTGCAATATGAAAGTGATGTACTTACTTGGATCCGAGACCGGATTTAGTATCGAGAACCTCAACAATATCTCCAGTTTTCACTGAGATCTCATCATCTGCCGCCGCTGTGTAATCAGCGGTGGCTACCACCACGTCGTCTACCTGAAGAAAGAATTACTGAATTAGATATTTTTTTTCGTTACACTGTTATTCATAATTACTACAATATAATTAAAAAAACTAATTAAAAGACATCATAGATTATGATATAATGATATAAGTGCATGATTATTTAGATTACACATATTTGCTTCGATTACCTTTGACGGACTTCTGCTACACGTAGATCGTGATCTAGATAGAGATCTCGAGCTATATCTATCGTAGCTGGGTGTATTTTTCAAACTACTCATCCTAGCTCTAGTGTTTTCTCTGTCTAATAATACTCCACTATATTTCCTGTTCAATCCGCCATATCTCGTTACCCTCTGACTGTTACTTATGTTGCAGTATCCTGTAAAAGTTTGAAGGTCTTCGTCGTTGTCGTCCAATACAGGACAACTGTACATACTAAATCGGTGTGCTGTAGGTTGGCTTAAATTAAGGGCGGAGAATACGTGTAACGGTTCAAAATGTCTTATACCATTTTCGTCTAAGACTGTGTAGGCTACTTGACCAGTCAATACAGCACGACTTGCTTCTCTTGGAACTACAGCCTGTAAGCCTTTCTTCATTATTAACAAGGCCCCAGGATGTTTCTTCCGTTGAAACAGAAAATCTTCCATTGCCAGACTATTTTCAGGTTGAAGTAAGCTCAATGGAACATCTGCTGAGGTCATAAGAGGTGGTTCTTCTGGAATGATCATTAGAGATGCGCTCTCTCGTACCAAATCTCTTAATTTGGGATCTGTACGAGCTAGCTCTGGATCAGTTTCGAGCTTGTGCAATGCTGAATGTAAACTAGGAGTATCTTCAGCAAGTGCTCGCATAACAGTTAATCTCTTTAGAATATTCATGCTCATTTCATCACCAGCAATCTTATCGAAATTCTGATTACTCTTCATTACTGATAGTAAATTTCTAGCAACATCACCCATCCCTAAAACTCTTGCAAGACCAGCGGATTGTAAGAGTATTTCTCTTACCTTTTCCTTATCAGATCCCTCCAAAACACTCTCTAATGTTTTGGTACTGGTTTCTTGTATTGCTGTGACGATAACTTTCTGCAACGTTTCAGCAGCTTCATTATCCGTTTTAATGAATGAAACAGATTCAGAAATGTGATTTAAGACATGTTGTAATAAACTAGGATCGTTTTTAGACATTTTTTTGAAAGCAGGTCCCAAAATTTCACTCTCTTTACATAGAAAGTCACTAAATTTATCAATAACTTGATCTTCAGTGTAGGAATGTTTGTCTAATGCACTATTTAATGCAATTTTGATTAATTCTACTTTAGGAGTGGTGGAATTTTCAAGAATTTCTTCTCGAAGAACTTCTTTATCTTCTTCAGTTTGAAGAATTTTATACATAGCAGAAACTAGGTCTTCGTCAATTGTTTTTCCTAAAATAGTGTCAATAGACTTTAGTATATTATGATATTTTTCTCTTCCATTATTATTATTAATTTCTTCAAATTGTTCTGCTGTCACTAAAGCTGCAAGCACAGCTGCGGCGATCGAATTTTTTACTTTTTCCTGATGCCCATATTCCTCTTTATCTACTGTATGATCCAAATAACTTAATTCGCTTAATTTCTTTTTGTTTGGTCTTCCCTTTCTTCCATCAAATACAAGACCATTTTCTTTATTGCTTATATTCATTTCAGTTTTTAAATGAGCACTCATTTCGATTATAGATGTAATAACATCCATTAATTGATTGGCGACTTCATCTTTTAAGCCAAAATCCGTTACAAATGCCTTAAGAGTTTCAGCATTTTTCGTTTGATTTAATATAACATTGATAGCTGGTAAGTCAGCTGGGACTTGCCGTCCAATTGACATACCGGCTTCAGAAAGTTGTCGAAGCATTTTAGTGTCAATAGTTAATTCACCTTTAGTGGATGTTGTATCATTTGGGTTAGTTTTAACTTTTAAAAGTTTTAATTCTTCAGGTGTAACGACAAAACTTTGAACAGAGAATTCTAAGCCCTCCTCGCCTTCAATAAGATCAGGAGCCACAAATTTAAGTCCCTCCGGTGTTTGGACTATTTGACCGGGTACAAAAGTCACTCCATGATCCTCTGTTTCAATAACTCTGCCAGGAACAAATCTTGGTCCTTCCTCAGTGTCCACTACTTGACCAGGCACAAACCTAGAACCTTCATCTTCTGTTGAAATTACTTGGCCTGGAATAAATGTAGGTCCAGCCTTTGTTTCTATAATTTGGCCAGGTACAAAGCGAGGTCCATCTATTGTATGTATTGTTTGCCCAGGAACAAATTTAGGCCCACTTTTTGTATTAACCACTTGACCAGGAACAAATTTCGGGCCATCAACTGTATCAACAACTTGACCAGGAACAAATTGCTCACCGTTTTCCGTATAAACGATTTGACCGGGTACAAATATACCTTCTACCATCATTCCCGGAACAAAACGAGATTGATTGGCTTCGTTTTTAACTAGCCGACCAGGTACGACTTTTCCTTCTAAATTAGGTATTCTAGGCCCTGGATAAAATTCGATACCTTTTGCTGTTTGAACCATATGCCCAAAAACATATAAAGATTCTTCTGATAGCGAACTAGTTTTTATGTCTATAGGCAAACCTGTCGGAGATCCTTCAGTAAAGGCAATATCTTCTAAAGATTTTGCAATAGAAAATTCAACATGGCCATTTGCTTGTATAATTGATTTACCCGGTAAGAATTTTTCACCACTTGAAGAACTTACAACCTGTCCTTCAATAAATTTAGATCCATCAATTGTATCTACTGTAGTACCAGGAACAAACTCTAAGCCTGCCTCACCCATCCTTGAAATACCTGGAACAAATATTGTTTCTCCATCAATTGCAACTGTTTGACCAGGCACAAATTTTAGACCATTTGGCGTTGCTAGTGTAGCTCCTGGGACAAAATGTAATTCATCATCATTATTCACAACTTGACCTGGCACAAATTGCCACTCATTGTTTATTTTGGCGTTTTGACCAGGTGTGAAAATTATGTCATCTTTTTCTGTAAATGTTTGCCCAGGAATAAACTGTACGCCATCTGGAGTCTGGAGTGTTTGACCTGGTACAAATATGTCTTCTAATCCATTATTTATGACTTTTCCTGGTACAAATTTCAAACCTTCATCAGATATAACAGTCTGGCCCTCAGCGAATCTATATGATTCATCTTTTTGTTTAATAATCTGTCCAGTAACAAATTCTTCTCCATTTGTTGTTTGTAATGTTTGACCAGCTACAAAGAAAGGTTCATTTTCATTACCTAAAATATGTCCTGGTATTAAACCAGGACCAGCTGGGGTATTTATTGTGAGTCCTGGAATAAATATGGGTCCCGCTGGTGTTTCTACTGTCTGTCCTGGTATAAAAACAGGACCTTGAGGAGTGTTGATATGTTGACCTGGAATAAACTTCTTTGCTTTATCTATGTCTAAAGTAAGTCCAGATATCTTAGCGACACGTTCTCTTTTTCCCTTTTTAATATTTTTAACTAATTCAGACACATTGATAATTGAAGGCAGCATATCAATTTTATCACTTTCTAATAACTTTTCTGCAACATTTGAAGTTTCTATTAGCCGCTCTGTAGATAGCTCTGCTATAGCATTAAGAATAGTTTCAGAAGGTTTGGCTTTAACTGGTTTTAGAGGATTGACACATGGCACATTTTCAAGAGGAGTGGACACATCACTAATATTTTTATCCACTTCATATATTTCTGTATCACAATGATAAGGGGTTATTTTTAACGGTGAAGGTAATTTTGTCACTTTTTGAGTAAAATCGTCACTGGTTTTCTCTTTTTCAAATAATTCCCAGTCCCATGATTCGATAAGCGGATGCACCTGGTCTCTCCATTCCCCACTACACATTACAATACTTGACTTAGAACGCATATGATTAAGATCAAAGTTATTACAAGAAAAACTTTTAATATCATATTTTTCATGCTTAGTTTCTTCCAGCTTAGCCTTTTTTGCTACACGATCTTGACGCATTTTTTCTTCTTCAAGTTCTTGCACTTCTGCTAATTTTTCTTTATTTTCAAAAATCTTTTTCATTGATGAGAGACCTGCTGCTCGCTTTCTCTTTTTCTTTTTTTCTTCTAATTCTTCCATTTCTCTTTGCTTCAGTACCTCTGCATTTGGTCCCTCACCTTCAAATATTTCCACGTCTTCTGTGAAATCTTTAAAATCCATTGAAACACTTCGACCTTGTTTAGTTTTTATCAAAACCGTATCTGAATCTTTAGCTAGCATAACATCTCTAACGTCACCATCACGCACTGCAGCTTCCATACGAGCTGAAAAAACCAAACTACATCTGCGTTCTTGCACTGTGTATACATATCGCTTGTCATCTGCCACTTGCTTAGTCAATAACATTTCCATTAGCCCCCTTTGCGCTTCCGTTGAGCCATCCAATACCGGAAATATGTAACGGTAGTCTGGTAAAATTTCATGTTTTCGGTTTCCATAATTAATTTCAGGTGAGTAATGATGCGGACCGAGTTCACCCGAGACATTTGTAATTTTGCATTTTGTTTTTGAAGATCTGGATGTTAGTAGTACTGGAATGTAATGATGTGAAGGTAATCCATATGATTTTCCGGTTATTCTGCAACATCTCTTTGCGTCAGCTGGCGATATTGGGGCAAGAAGAGGAAAATAATTAGGCTTGGGCAGTCCCCTGCTGCGGCCTGTTATTCTACAGAAAGACATGTTGATGCTAGGAGATCACGTCGTCATATTATTTGTTTACAAACTCAAGCAAAGCCGGCTTTATTATACTAAATTTAAAATATAAAATCGATCTATTCGCGGCAGGGTTGCGCGTCCGTCGATTGCGGAGCTTAGGAAGCGACTGTGGCGGTAGCGTCTCAGTGCAGGGATTTACATTTACAGCGCGCGTCGATTTGCACCTTCAGAGCGTCAGACGGTGTGCCGTATATTGTTCCGGTTAAGCTATTTATAAACATAAAGGAGACGTATTTATTTACGCAGAATATATGACACGATTTCGCGATAAACACACATCCCAAATGTGAATTTACTGTTTTCTGTCAAGATCAAGTGTGAATAAATAAAAAGAAAAATTCAAATATTATGAAACCCAAGTGTTTGACTTACGCACTTCTGAAACGAAAACATTCGAATGTTAACGTAACCTAAAAGTATGTAATTTCTCTGTGTTGTTGTTTTCCGAATTAATTAAAGAATAATGTATAATGTTATACAGAGATATTTTAATATAGATAATAAATAAAGTTCGTACATTTTGTGAAACAGTAGCAGTAATTTATATAGATACAGATACAGAACAAAGGTTTTTGTTACACGTGCATGCTTACGTGTCATTGTTTAAATTTAATTTGATAGAAGAGCCGAAGCGCAATAAGTACTTCAAAAAGGCTTAGGACTTATCTTAGTTTATGAGTAGTAGACAAACGGAAGACTGTAAATTAGACGCTTGTGGGTTTAATTTCCACTTAGGGGAATGAAATATTTAGGTTTATTTCCATCGCTTTCGTAACGAGGTGCAGTGTTGAATTCTACTGTATAAAACGCAATGCCTTCAGAATCCGGCGGAAAATTAAGAACGGATGTGACTTAATGGAGAACTGAGTGTGTTAATACAAGGTTCCCAGGTTCCCTCAATGTATACCTTTGTATGAGATTTGTATTTTTTGAGCTTTACGCTGTGTATAAGCTTAAAGAAAATCTCCATTGCATATTGTAACTTAACTATCTACAATTTTTTTAACAGGAAACTTTAGTACATTTTAATTTTTTTGTGTATTTGTGTCTTATAAGCCATAATTTACTGTTAAGCATGAGACCGTCGTGGAGCGCACAGCTTTAAAGCGACGTTTGTTGATTCAATTCTCTATATATTGTGAATTTCTAAAAGGAGTACACACTTAATTCGGTTGGTATATTTTTCTATTACATACAAGTTCTATGCAAGACACGCGCGGCACTGAGTTCCGCTACTGATAATGAAATGAAAACTGGACAGTGCATACTATATGGGAGAAAATAATTCAAAAATATCTGCTGTTACAATTACGGCTTTTCTTATATATGAGAGTTTAACATAATTTTTAACAATTTTTGTAGACCAAATATAACCAAATATAAGCCATAGTCACAGACCAAATATAAGCCATCAAGATAAAATAAAATAAATAAAAATAAAACAAAATAAAGCAGGTAGCCTCGTACTGAGTATTTACATCTCAACCCGGACCTTCCAGTTAAAGCGAGCGTGAGGGAAAGACTATTTCTGAAACAGTTGTTTTCCGCTATACCTGTGCGCCGAGAAAGTTCGCCACGCTTCAGAATTTTCTAATAAAACATAAAAACCTTATGAAATGTGTTAAATAAAATATGGTAGAGATGCGCACGCAACTGAACAAACAAAAAATTATAAAGAAAGAACTATTATAACCACCCAATCAACAATATTTCATTTTTTTTTACTTTAGAGGGGGGTAAACAGAAGGTATTTAATATTGAGACATTCAGTTTTCCCGGTTGTCATTTTCTTTTCTTTAGTTTCACTTTTCATCCTGCATCTAGCTAGGTAGGTAGAAGGAACTTAGTAAAAATAGAAAATGAACCCACATCCATCCCGTTTATAGTCAAACACCGCCCCTTCGGATGAGTTTTAAATTATAAGAAGTACCTATATATAAACCCGTAGCGTTTGCCGCTCCGTTCTCCCTGTCTACCCCGCTAGGGATAAAGCATGAAACCTATATGTATATTAAATTTTCAATACAGGTATAGAACGATCTTAACGCTGTTATGAACCTTGACGTGTTCAAAGTCGTATACCTTCCAAAGAGCAGTCGTCACACACGTCTATCATTGTGTCAACGTGTGTCAGTATAAAAAGCTTGGATGTGAATAGAAAGGAATTTATTGCGTTGGCGGGTATACCTATTGGTCTTATTAATAACTATTATACATTATATTTTACCTGGCGCGGGCGTCAAGCGATAGATGAAACGATTTTCATTGAAATATCATTAGAATTATAATTTTTGTACAAACATTTATCTTACTTATTTTGAAAATGTATAAATTTTTGAACCCACGTCTCTTAGAAACCGTCGAAGTGCACTGACCATTTTTCATTTTTGCGCGTTTCCTAAATAAGTAATTTTTCTTTCTGAAGTATGGAGTAACACTTTAAAAATGTCTTAAATATTTCTCTTATTTTTTTTCAGCTTCAGACAGATGGAACTAGCGGGAGCTTAGTGAAAGAGTAGTTTATTCTGCTATATTATGTACAGCGTGAAGTTTTTTTTTATAAATTCTTTATTTTTTATTACAGTTCATAAGAACTAGATATTATAAGATTCATAGTACTTGTCCACGATAGTAACATGTTGAAATTCACTCAGGGGAATAGTTTTCCTCGGGTATCTGCTTGGATATAATTATGCGATTTATCATGACAACGCCCACTTATACAACAGAACAATATACAAATTTCAATTTTCTGAAATTTTTAAGCAAATGTCGCTCTTGGTTTCCCCAAAATGAAAATATGTTGTAATACATTTTGTCGAATCGTTTAATGGTTTCATTTTCAGGAAAAATGCTAGTTGATGGTAAAAAAGTAGCTTGGTCATTGGATTATTAGTATCTGCTATGAATCATCTCGACCATTACGGTATGGCAGTCGACTCTAAGGAAACAAATATACTTTATTACAAAACGTATAATTTCACACTATCTCATGAGACACTTCCAACATGTGTGTCATAATGGGCCTGGATGCCAGAATGTAGAAAATAATAAGTAATTATTCACATCACATTCACAAGAACAGGAATGGACTGTAACGCAAAGGACGTGAGTACGATCTTTGTGCCACTGCGCCACGACGGTCTTATTTTTTAACCCATTTAAATTGAACAATAATTAAGATGTCTTTTTAATTAGCAAAGTTATATACTTTTTCCCGTACCCATTTTGCAAAATAAAAAATGATTGTTTGAACTTTTCCTATAAAGGAAAAGGCTCACACTCTGGCCGCTGTCAATTACGGCTTGAGGAAAATTTGTTTAACCAAAATATACGGCGAGTACAAAGAAAAAAAAACACAAAACACTCTTTTAACAATTGAAACGTCAAAAATAATGTTTGTTTTGAGGCGCTTGTAAATTATAAAGACATCTTTGTGTCAGATTATCTATCAAATTGGACTCGTTTCAAAGAGAGCAGACCCAGTTACAAATAAAGAAGCTTAAATCTAGTGCGCCTATTTAGAGCTTTCGTAGAATATAGAATGTCAGTTATATTTTTATTGTCGTATGTTTGCAAACTTGTCTGCTAAATGGTTTATGTAAAAAAATAAAATACCGTAGTGGCACAGCGGTGCAGGGTTTGACTTTGAACGCGACGGTCGTAGGACGTATTGGAATGAATTGCGTTTACTCGTCCTTGTAACAAGTGGTTTGTCATTCAAAGTACAATGGCTTAAAAGTTGGGCAAGACGTGTGTTCACAGTGGGTTTTCTTTGCTTTTTTTATAATAAATATTGATAAATAGAAGAAGAAGAGACCTTGGATAATATTCAAGACATTGGATGATTGTCTTGTTGTGATGAAAAATTTGATACATGAATAAGCTCTCTGCTAAGTGTCTAAATGATTTTGTCAAACCCAATGTCGATTGTTAGCGTCGAATTGGGTTGAATCCAAGTCGGTTTTATACGACCGGGGGCGCATGTACTACAACCCTTTAAGATGTGATCCTTCATCATAATACCAAGAATATTATATATGTGATGAATTAGATTTAACGTTACGTAATTCGATGTTGTTTTCTAAATAGTTTTCCATACACATATTTAATTTTAGAGGGAAACGGAGTAAGTCTTTTAAGAAAATTAAGCACACAAACGTACAAGTTAACTATTTGATGATTTGGGACTCAACTCCCAAGTTTCCTCAGCCTCACCTGCTGCCTATTTGCATAAATATAAAAATGTAAAAAACAGATAACTCCGGAAATATTTCAAATATTTCGTAGAGTTTGCTACGAAAATAGAGTTTGTTTTTAAGTAGACGCTTACATTCATTCAGGCATAGTCATAACATTCCAAGAGAAGATTTCATCTTCAACAGTTCCACCATATATCGTGTTGCTTCTTATTTTGTGAATGAAATAATAACTAGTCGAGTTATTATAAAATTATAATGAAATATTATTTTTTTATGCAAAATTAACATTTTTATGTAAAAAAATAAATAATTCTCTAAAAATTTTCTCTTAAAGTATGTATTAACCACAAGTACGGATATGAGAAATACTGCTTAAAAATATTTTTTGTATTTATGGAAATATTTTCATTAATTAATCATTATAATATATTTAGAAACCAGTCGTGTGTTGGGTTCCCACTCTAGAAGATTAAATATTTAATATTTCCCTTTCTTCGCTCTGGTGTCTAGGCAAAGTGCGACGATGAGTTTCGCCACTTAACACGCAATGCCTACAGAATTCAGTAGAAGGTAGAGAGCAGAGAGTCTTAATATTAGGCTCCCTCTGCCTACCCAGTTGCAAGTCCTGTAGTTTCGATTGCGAGTTGTCTGTCAATCAGCTGCCTTCAAGTAACAGAAGAGTTTTTTATAATATATAGATTGTAAGGACTCTCATAAAAAATATAAAGTTTAGTGTTAAGACACTCTCTTCTCCACTATCCGTAAAAAAACCGAAGCTTATCGCTAGCGCCTTATCAGATAGCAGAGCTCCAAGATAGCCTGAGACATAATAAAATTGTAAGATCTATTTCCAAAAATCAAGTATAAAATTTAATAAAATGACACGATAAAAATTTTTGGAATCACTCAGGTGTAGTACTCGTACTTCTGAGAAAACCACTAAAATAAACATTAATTTCATTTTCTTATTTTAGGTTACATATTTCTTGTACGACAGGAGTAAATAATGTGACATATAAAAATCTTACAGTCGCGTTTGTCTTAATTTGCTTATGGATTTATAGCGTGCCCTAAATATTCATAAAGTATTTGAAGAAACGCGACAGGTTGCGGGTTCGATTCCCATTCGCGAGACAAGAGAAAGGTGTTGAATACCGCCACTCAACAAGCCTCAAGAATTCAAGAGAAAGTGAGGAACAGTATGACTTAGCCCTAGGTTCTCAGGTTCTTAAGCCTACCCTACTATGTAAAAAATATATTCAAAAAGTTTATTATAGTTTGCTGAAGTCATATTAAGGTTTTTCCAACGATTTGGTAGCTCCATGTTCTTATAAACTAAAAGCTTTAAAAGCTATCATAGATAAGTTAAGCAAAATCCGAGCATCCACTCTGGGAATAAGTTCAATTTCCACTCGGCTAAATATTTTTATTCATCTATCTCCATAGTAACAAATTGGGTTTCTGAATCTCTTAAATAGACCGAGCGATATGGAACTCTATTTTTTCTACTCAATTTCACCTCATAGAGATACAAAACGCCACGTAAATTATTAATATTTTTAAGAACTTACGCTTTAAACACCAAATGTAATCTCCAGCATTAACTTCCAGCCAAAACATAAAACAACGTTACACAAAAAGGTCAATAAGTTACAGAACGGCGGTATTTTGAGCAGATTTATTATTAGTTAACTAGTTCAGGGACGACACTCAGTTGAAATAATAAGCGATTCTGTGAAACGTGCATGTAACCGATGTAATATATCGATAACTGTAACTAATCTATTTCTTTGATACTAAATCTGGTTCCGACGAAGAGAATATTTCATTTTTTTTTAATTAGTGTTTAACCCCCGTCCGTAACCTTGATTTACATGGACATAAATACATAAAACGGACAATGCACGTCTTTCCCGTAGCAATAGAAATGTCTAGAAATCCTCTCTCTTTTAATACTTACTCACAATATATACAAATGTTGAAACAATATTTATATATCTAATAATATTCAATAATTCAATAATTTTTTTAAATATTAGAACAGGTTTCTTTGAATTTGAGACTATACAGACCTACTATTTATATGTTATCGTATGAATCTCTATAATTCTCTTATATTTTGACATATTTATAGAGAAACCAGCAAAAAATATTCTTTATTTTATACTGTTGCTCTATATAAAGATTCTCATTAAGTACCTCTACATAAATGTAAGTACCTCAATAATTTTGTAAAAAAATAAATATAAAATTGTAATTCAGCTAAGAAAGGAGACAATAAGTTTTTTATAAGACAGAATATCAAACGATCGACATACTAATATCTATATTTGCAATATCTATATTTCAATAATCCCTACGGCGCCGGCGCTTCTTTAAACTTTTAAATGAGTTACCACAGTATGACTGATCGTTGCCAATAGTATATTGGAAAATTTTACATTTATTATTTCTTGGCAACAAGATTGGCAGGAGGCACTTATTGTTCTTAAAAATGTAAACAAGTGTTCATTATACGATTCTCATGATATCTCTTTTTAATCTTTACATATATATATGTATACCGCTTATGTATATATCTTTCCTTACATATGTATATGTATGCGGTATATGCATACCGCAGTAAAGGCGAAAAACTACGAGTATGTTACTTTATTTATTGAAGATGTTAATTTTATTTTCCGAACCCTCGTTTGCCTTGTCGTTTTTCATAAAAATAAACTCCGCTTTGGTAACCCGGCGTAGAGTTCGGCCACTTATTTAGCAACGTCTCAATTCCGGATGAATCTACAGTGCTATACAAGACAAGATCGTGAAGTATCGCGGGTTAGAACGTGGGTTAGAACGTGGGCAGGTTTTTCTAATATTAGCAGGTATTAGTTATAGAAACCCCGCATTCCTTCATGTTTAAGTGATCAGTAATCATTTATAGGTTTCAATATTATTTCGTCTGAAGAATTCACTTTCAATTTTGAATTCTCTCTTCTTCTCTCTCCACGTACACATCGCAGTCCCTTTCAGCGGAAATTATAGAACGGAAGTGTCTTGATGTCGACCGGAGTGACTTACCCAGTGTCTGTGCGACAGGGCAGGTGCGCAGATGCCCCTTGCCTACCCTGCTACGTAAATATACTACGTAGACGTAAAAGTGTATACCTTTCTTTAAGTGAAAATCAACCCCACTATCTTACATGAGCTTACCTAGAGATATAAAAAGTATTTTTCAAAAGTCAATGAACGACGTAAAATTTCAAACCATCAAAATATAAAAAAAAAACGTGTAAATTATAAATTTAATGATCGATCCTCACTAGAGAGAAAGACTTTGAACCTCAAATTTACGAACACGTTGCAATAATAAAATTCGTTTTATAATTTATAACATCTTTGTTGTACTGAACGTTTCAGTGCCATCTTAATCAAAAACATATTATATTTTATTTCGCACTGTATAGAAAAAAAAAATCAGCTAAAATAATATATACTTAATTTAAAAAGAAGCTAAAAGAAGCCAGCCATCCCAGCACATTGTACACCACTTGTAGCCCTTAGTGTTTCTACAATATATGGCAGGTATGTAGAAAACACCTGGTGACCTAGTGTTAAGACACTGCTTCCAATAATAAACTTCCGTTCTCGACTTTCAGCCGATTACTCTGGATATTGAGTGGCGGAACTCAACACCGCCCTTTGCCTCGACACCAGAGCGAAGAAATAGAAATATAAACGTAAATAAATATTTCACTTCCTCGAACCCACAAGCTAAGCTTAATCAAGTTGAGCTTAGAACATCCATAAAAACCCTCACTCCACATTATTCTTATTTATAACAATTAACTTAACCGAATGGTAAAAGAATCCACAACTGTCGCGACTAATGTCAGACGACCGATTTGAGTTCCACCGCTCAATACCCAATGTCCTTCATTGGACAGAAGGTGGTGAATGCAGAGTCTTAAAATTAGATTCCCTCAGCCTACCCTGCTATATTCAGCACACAAAATGAACCTAAAAAATTGATTTTTATAAATATACAATAACAAGACGTTCAGACTACCTACGAAATCAGTCAAACCCGACATCTGTCAAAGCCACCTGCCACCGGATGTGGTCAACACTTCATTATGCGATCTAAACACATTGTTATAAGACTGTAATTAGTCAATACTTCGAGTGTCTCAGAATAGTACAACGGAAATAGAATAATGTAGGAGTATTTGAGATGCATGTCTAACGTGTGTCTAAAAATTTAAAAATAAAATTTATTATATGACATTTTTTTATATTTTTTCAGGTTTCTTGTCTATATGTCGCCACATAACCGTCGTTTATAGTAAAATGCTATGCCATAGCGATTCGAGGATCTCAAAAAAGGTACATCGTACATATAAAGTAGTTGTTCTACGTGACTGATATAATATGTGCTACACTAAGCTGTGCCATCTTCGAGAATAAAATTAAATAATATTTAATTACATAATTATATATGTTATAAATAAAATAACAATATTATTTTATTTTAACTCTTATACCCTTATACCCTTTTACTTTTAAATGTAAATGAATAAGCGTAATTAAATTTTAATCACAAAACCTTAGCTTTCTCTTAAAAATATATATAACATAGACAAAATTACAAAAAAAAATTAAAAATTTAATATAATAAAATAATATTTTAAAAATATAAGTGTAGTTTGAAAACTTGAAGTATTAAATATTTTTATACAGTGTAACGTAACGCCATCTCTGAACACTGAAAGAAACCGCTAAGTTCCTGAAAGTATGAAATTAGGTCAGTATGGAAAGCTCGAGTGATTGCAGGTTTCAGACTTCAGCGTGTATTATAGTACATGGCTGAAGCCAACAGATAGCGCTTTACATGATTATATTATTAGAAATATATTTTTACGCCTATTATTAGAAATGTAGTGCTGTTAAGTGGTACATTAATGTTTTTTGTTTTAAAACAAATTTGGACAGAAAATAGTGAACGGAGTATTTTAACACACCTAGTGTTCGTCTTACTATCCTGTTAAACCGCAAAAAGGCGTACGTACAGGTGTTTGCTAAATAAAAATCTATTACAATAAAAGAAAAAAATTATTACAATATATATAATAAAAAAGAACACGTATTTGACTAATTGTCTATATTGTTGGCCTCAACGTTTAGAAATATAGCGCCAACATTAGGGACTGAAAAAAGCTGCTCAGTAATAACACATTTCAGTTCGCACTTTTGTCAATAGATGGCGCTTGACAATAAAAATATGTATAATGTTAAGAAATTTGAGGCCTCTCCGCCAGCCAGTAATCGTTGGGGCACAACTTGACTGTAATCGCGACAAGGTTGTGGATTCGATTCCCCCTCAAGAAAATGACAATAATAATAAGAAATCGATTAAGACCCAACACAAGATAATAAATAAAGATCTTTATTACACCATATGCACCATATGTACTTAATTGAGAGTAAAGTTAAGAAAAGAGTGACACATTTCAGAATTTTAATAACCTAAATATCACTATATTGATATCATAAAGCTGAAGAATTAGTTTGTTTGAATGTAATAATCTCAGGGACTAGTACTTCAAATTTAAATATTCCTTTTGCGTCGGATATTATTATGTAATAAAAAGGTAATGTGGATAATGTATACAAAAAAGTAGTAAAATTCCTTTAACCTCACTCAATAAAATGAGTAAAAATACACGAAAATGCAATTATTTACACATTCAGTAAACCAAAAATAGCCAGCCAGCTGTAGATAATGATTTGGCAATCAACCCGCATTGGAGACATATGAGGATTATAAATGGAATTATATGAGTAACGAAATATCTCAACGGCTGGCGAAATACAAATAACACGACAAGAATATTTTTGAAGGAAATCTATAATTATAAAATCTTAGTCAGCTGTTCACGTATTTTCACCTAGCCTTCAATAATCTCAATAATTCAAAAGAAAAGGAGCTACATTCAATTTCCGAGTTGGGCTAAATAGTTTTAGTCTTTCTATACCCTGTTTTACGGCAGAACGTTATAAATGCCGATACGTTACTAAATTTATAGATAATCAAGAATCACATCAAGAGCCTGGTAAAAATAAATATACTCTGTTAACGTTAACGATACATAATAGTTGTGTATAAACTGTATTGAATTCGGTATTCGTTCGATTGTGGGACGTCACATTTAGTTCTTTTACTAAAGCGCGTTTACAGCCCTACGATGGATTCTGAATACATTTTATGTATAATACGAGTATATAATCACAGTTTCCAGGCAAATTTCAAAAATGTATCGACTTATTCATTTCATTCACCATGGACTGTCCAATTGAGGGACAGAGCTGGGCGCCGCATTTTGTCTTGTAACTAGTGAAGAAATGAAAATCATTCACCCCCCTCGAGCGGGAATAATATGCACAACCGTCGTGTTAACAGTCAGAAGAAACGAAAAATCAGTTCATAAAACATCATATACGTCATATATAATGAATATAAAAAAACGGTAATTCAGGCCAGAAAGTAAAATTTACGGAACAGATAACATATTTAACAGGCAGTCGCCACATGAAAGACATTCGCAATAAATACAAAGTTAAAACACAAATTGACGATAAAAAAAATATATAAAGTGAGTATATTCTAAGAGTTTGTGGGTATTTTCGTGGCTTTCCTTTACTAGGTCAATGCCCTCTGTTTTTTTTTCTATCACGTATATTTATTAATTACTCGTCTTACGTTATTTTCTCGTCATATTGCAATTGGATTAGATTATTTATAGATGATCTCTTCCTTGGACGATCTGGTCACTCTAGCATCCTCATTTTTGTAACGTGAAGCGTTGCGTGTTTATATGATTTTCCACCATATTTTGATCGCATTTTTTAGCAGTAGCTAATATCACAATTTTTTAGCATAACAGTTTTAACATCATAGTATATAAATATTTCCCATCAAAAATCGTATCCTTTATTACATATCTGCCCATATTTAAACATTTATTTTTAAACATTTTCATTCCCACGCATAACAGTCTGAGTAGGCAGAGGAAAGTTGGGAATCTAGTGTTAAGTCACTCGGTTCATTTTCCACCGAATTCAGGAGACATTGCGTGCGAGTATTATATTTTATTTTGATCTAGTCTAGATAACGTTAGACACATATCTCTTTCACATTGTTTTCGCGCGTGTTTAGCGTCATCATATGATATACGCGTCTGACTCCTGCGCTGTACTGAACGTACGCATGTAACTTTCAATACAAGCTTATTGTGTGAATCATAATATTAAGGCCAATCGTCTTATGATTGTGTAACTTTATATTTAGAGCTTTTAAATCATAATCAATGTAAATGTAACATTTACTTTTCAATATTTCATATATACTTAATAACATTTTATGTATTATAAAATTATAATTTTAAAGTTTAAAAAAATTTAAGAGTAAGTTTAGATTAAATGTGCTAATATCAGAAAGTACTGTTTAGAAAAGAAATTTAGTTAATATTGTTTTGGGTAGTTTATTTATCGAGGTAAGCGATTTTTTCAGTTGGTGAATTATTTATTACTTAGAATAAAATTATTCGACTCTTAATAAATAAGATGTAGCCTGTGATCTTCTTCAATAAAGAGATAGAAATACACCAACAAATAAACTCCCAATCTTTATAACATTAAGTGCCGATATGTAAAAAACATTCAGCCTTATTAGGGCGGTATATTTCTTTTTTATTGAACCTTTAAATACATGAGTATACAATACGATCGAGTAGTAAGTTAGATGGCTGCGAAAAATAAGTTTTGAAAATTTATCTTATTATAAATAATGATAAGAAAATATATCGATTTTCTTCCCGATAACTTCAATACTCACTTCCATAATATCCCGTAAAGTAACCGCTCTAGCCAGCCGCTCGCTGTCGCGGCGCGTGCGCAGCGCCGGCACCGCTACCCTGCTCACCCACTCGCCGAACTCTGTGTAACACCGCACTTGTCACTACACTTGATGTGTATCACTGTTAGTGATGGTGATAGAATGATGATAATGACAAAAGGTTATAATGATGATGTTACGTGCGCGAGTGCTTGGGTAATTGTGTATCTATAATGTTAAAGCCCATATTTATTTGATAATTGCTATTGAGTTAATTTTTGTAAAGCTAATACTAAACAACATTATTTATATAAAACATATTAAAAGAAAACTTCTGTAATAATTAAATTTAGAAACCGAACAAACAATACCTAATTGTACCTACAAATATAAAGACACATATAAAATGATATCTTCATATTTATTCATACATATTATATGGTGATACACAATCAAATAAAAATAAATATGAATATTTTATGACCAGACCGAAGTGGCGCAGAGGCACAACTTCTGACTTTAAGCACGACATTTGTAGGTTCAATTCTCACTTGAGGAATGAATTACTTTCATTTTCTTGCTTTGGTAACAAATCAAAGAGCTGAATTGTGTTTCACTACCAAGCACTTAACGCCGATTAAAATAAGCGGAAAGCGGAGAGCAGCAGACATCCCCTAATATGGGATACAGCATAAACCTAAAAAAGTTAATATTGCTAGAAGGGAAGGTTTTTTGTATTGATATCAAATTAGTATTATTACAAAAATATATACATACGAGTATAGGAAAGGATATTATGGATAGGACGTGTATCTTGTGTATATATTAAGCTTTTGTTTAATCTAATCTACTAAAGCGTTATATTTACCACAAGGATTAAATATATAATATATATAATATAAGTACATATATTTCTATTAATAAGTATTTATTATTTACTAATAAACTACTCGTTCACTTCTGTCGTCGGTTGAAGTAAATGTGTTTAGTTTTTTGTGTATGATGTAATATTGTAAATGTTGTTAAAATATATTCTATATAGACTATAGCTAGAAGATAATTAAACATCAGCATTCAAATACGCATATAAATTTTGACAATTACGAGTCTATAATATTATAAAGTGCCTTATTGAAGTCAAATATGACTTAGTAAAACTTAGTGATTGACATATTTTTACTTTATATAAGAATATTCAAATTGATATACATAATGTACGCGGAGACAGTGTCTGGACACTATGCTATCTCTACCCTACGTTTTGCAGAGTAAAAGTGAATATATAGAATTCATTAAAAATAATGTCTGATTACATAATATTTACATATGTGCATACATAAATAAAGCAACTAATGTAGGTTACATAAACTGAATTTTAAAAAAGAATAAAATTTGAATAAAAAGCATTTTTTATCAAAGTTAGTGTTTTTATTTAATCTTACTACAATTGTATGCCACTTTACACTAACCTATCGCTTCTTTACTCATAATTCGGTGTGTTGTGTGTTGTGTATCCATTGTTTTGTGTATATTTAATATTAACACTTTATATTTTAACGTCACTTAAAGTATCACTTCACTAAATATACTACACAAAATATATAATTCTTTTTATGAATATATCTAATTAAACTTTTGTTTCAAATTCGCTCGCTCGTAAGATTCTTTGTAAAAAAGGGTCAATTTCAGATAAATATTTTAATATATTTTTTTTCAGGTAAATGAATGTTTTGATTAATAACAATTAAATTTAAATATAAATTATTGTATACAGTTTGGTGTAAAGTTGCTAAACATAAAGCAATTTAGTAGACCAAAATGCGTAAGTTATTGTTTTACGTAATAATTAATATTTTTGTGTTCTTTTCTTAATCTATTCATGCTTAATTTTTTGATAATAAAAAATCTGGGATGGGCACCTAATTGTTCTAGGGTCGACGCGGACAAAAATCCTACGCCCATAATAATGAAAATCAATATATTCTTTACTCAATTACAAATACCCTTGAATCATCAAGTCAAGTTACACAAATGTCAGTAATGTCAGTCTGACAGGAGGCTACCAACAAGGAGGCTTCGAAGGCAGTTCTGCTCATATTTAAAAGTAAAAGCTCTATATATTTATATAGTAGAAAATATAACATTTACACAATATATAAACATATATAGTTGCAAAAGGAATGCCAACTCAATTGCCAACAACATCATGCCAAGTATATCGCACTTATAATCAATATTGGAGAATCGAAGGCACATCTATCATTGTCAATTTATGAAAAGAAAGTCTTAATTACATTGGCGCCACTATTGCGCGGGGAAGTACACATAACGGTTGTCGGTTTGATGCCCGTTTGACTGAAAAGTATTCGTTTACCCGGTCTGAGTAGACAAAACGAGGTATTAGATTTCGCCCTACATGAGACGTATCTCTCTAAAACAAATTCGTAAAATGGAGAAGACTTAGTAATAGATTCTCTTTGCGCACACAAAAAAAAAATCTATACGTATTGTAAAGTAAAGGTGAAATTTATAC
>JBAIZZ010000163.1:119274-130129 GCA_037355905.1 Heliconius aoede | reverse complement strand
AATCAAAAACATATTATATTTTATTTCGCACTGTATAGAAAAAAAAATTCAGCTAAAATAATATATACTTAATTTAAAAAGAAGCTAAAAGAAGCCAGCCATCCCAGCACATTGTACACCACTTGTAGCCCTTAGTGTTTCTACACTATATGGCAGGTATGCAGAAAACACCTGGTGACCTAGTGTTAAGACACTGCTTCCAATAATAAACTTCCGTTCTCGACTTTCAGCCGATTACTCTGGATATTGAGTGGCGGAACTCAACACCGCCTTTTGCCTCGACACCAGAGCGGAGAAATGGAAATATAAACGTAAATAAATATTTCACTTCCTCGAACCCACAAGCTAAGCTTAATCAAGTGGAGCTTAGAACATCCAAAAAACCCTCACTCCACATTATCTCTATGTTAGTTCAGTTCTTATTTATAACAATTAACTTAACCGAATGGTAATAGAATCCACAACTGTCGCGACTAGTGTCAGACGACCGATTTGAGTTCCACCGCTCAATACGCAATGTCCTTCATTGGACAGAAGGTGGTGAATGCAGAGTCTTAAAATTAGATTCCCTCAGCCTACCCTGCTATATTCAGCACACAAAATGAACCTAAAAAATTGATTTTTATAAATATTCAACAACAAACAAGACGTTCAGACTACCTACGAATTCAGTCAAACCCGACATCTGTCAAAGCCACCTGCCACCGGATGTGGTCAACACCTCATTATGCGATCTAAACACATTGTTATAAGACTGTAATTAGTCAATACTTCGAGTGTCTCAGAATAGTACAACGGAAATAGAATAATGTAGGAGTATTTGAGATGCATGTCTAACGTGTGTCTAAAAATTTAAAAATAAAATTTATTATATGACATTTTTTAATATTTTTTCAGGTTTCTTGTCTATATGTCACCACATAACCGTCGTTTATAGTAAAATGCTATGCCATAGCGATTCGAGGATCTCAAAAAAGGTACATCGTACATACAGTAGTTGTTCTACGTGACTGATATGATATGTGCTACACTAAGCTGTGTCATCTTCGAGAATAAAATTAAATAATATTTAATTACATAATTATATTTATGTTATAAATAAAATAACAATATTATTTTATTTTACCCTTTTACTTTTAAATGTAAATGTATAAGCGTAATTAAAGTTTAATGACAAAACCTTAGCTTTCTCTTTAAAATATATATAACATAGATGAAATTACAAAAAAAAATTAAAAATGTAATATAATAAAATAATATTTTAAAAATATAAGAATACTTTTAAAACTTGAAGTATTAAATATTTTTATACAGTTCAACGTAACGCCATCTCTGAACACTGAGAGAAACCGCTAAGTTCCTGAAAGTATGAAATTAGGTCTGCATGGAAAGCTCGAGTGATTGCAGGTTTCAGACTTCAGTGTGTACTATAGTACATGGCTAAAGCCAACAGATAGCGCTTTACATGATAATATTATTAGAAATATATTTTTACGCCTATTATTAGAAATATATTTGTAGTGCTGTTAAGTGGTACATTAATGTTTTTTGTTTTAAAACAAATTTAGACAGAAAATAGTGAACGGACTATTTTAACACACCTAGTGTTCCTCTTACTATCCTGTTAAACAGCAAAAAGGCGTACAGCTGTTTTCTATCATAACTAAATAAAAATCAATTTAAAAAACCCTGTAATATAACTAAAGCAGTACGCAAAGGGAGGTCAAAGAAAAAATTATTATAATATAATAAAAAATGAGCACGTATTTGACTAATTGTCTATATCGCTGGCCTCAACGTTTAGGACTGTATTTACAGACAGTGGAGTCAACTGCTGCTCCATTAATATATTCACTTAATAAGTGAACATACTAATATATTTTTAATAGTTTCATATTAATATATTCAACTAACACTGTTATAGTAATAAATGTTACGTATAATAAAAAAAATAGTTTTTCTTTGTAATAATATTTTTGGTAAGACTATCTTGTATAATATACAACTTCCACTGTACTTATAGACATAATAAAGATAAAATCTACTATAATATGAAAATTATAAAAATATAGCGCCATTTTTGCTGCAAAGCTGCTAAGTATGTGGTTCAGTAATAACACATTTCAGTTCGCACTTTTGTCAATAGATGGCGCTTTACAATCAAAATATGTATAATATTAAGAAATTTGAGGCCTCTCCGCCAGCCAGTAATCGTTGGGGAACAAACATGAGACTGTAATCGCGACAAGGTTGTGGATTCGATTCCCCCTCAAAAAAATTACAATTATAATAACAAATCGATTATGGCACAACACAAGATAATAAATAATAAATAAAGATCTTTATTACACCATATGCACCATATGTACTTAATTGAGAGTAAAGTTAAGAAAAGAGTGACACGTTTCAAAATGTTAATAACCTAAATATCACTTGACACCATATTGATATCATAAAGCTGAAGAATTAGTTTGTTTGAACGTAATAATCTCAAGGACTAGTACTTCAAATTTAAATATTAATTTTGCGTCGGATATTATTATGTAATAAAAAGGTAATGTGGATAATGTATACAAAAAAGTAGTAAAATTCCTTTAGCCTCACTCAATAAAATGAGTAAAAATACACGAAAATGCAACTATTTACACATTCAGTAAACCAAAAATAGCCAGCCAGCTGTAGATAATGATTTGGCAATCAACTCGCATTGGAGACATATGAGGATTATAAATGGAATTATATGAGTAACGAAATATTTCAACGGCTGGCGAAATACAAATAACACGACAACAATATTTTTGAAGGAAATCTATAATTATAAAATCTTAGTCAGCTGTTCACGTATTTTCACCTAGCCTCTTAATAATCTCAATAATTCAAAAGAAAAGGAGCTACATTCAATTTCCGAGTTGGGCTAAATAGTTTTAGTCTTTCTATACCCTGTTTTACGGTAGAACGTTATAAATGTTAATGTTACTAAATTTATAGATAATCAAGAATCACATCAAGAGCTTTGTAAAAATAAATATACTCTGTTCACGTTAACGATAAATAATAGTTGTGTATAAACTGTATTTAATTCGGTATTCGGTCGATTGTGGGACGTTACATTTAGTTCTTTTACTAAAGCGCGTTTACTGCCCTACGATGGATTCTGAATACATTTTATGTATAATACGAGTCAGTTTCCAGCCAAATTTCAAAAATGTATCGACTTATTCATTTCATTCACCATGGACTATCCAATTGAGGGACAGAGGTGGGCGCCGCATTCTGTCTTGTAACCAGAGTGAAGAAATGAAAGTCATATATAATGAATATAAAAAAAACGGTAATTCAGGCCAGAAAGTAAAATTTACGGAACAGATAACTTATTTAACAGGCAGTCGCCACATGAAAGACATTCGGAATAAATACAAAGTTAAAACACAAATTGACGATAAAAAAAATATATAAAGTGAGTATATTCTAAGAGTCTGTGGGTATTTTCGTGGCTTTCCTTTACTAGGTCAATGCCCTCTGTTTTTTTTTTATCACATATATATTAATTACTTGTCTTACGTTATTTTCTCGTATTGCAATTGGATTAGATTATTTATAGATGATCTCTTCCTTGGGCGATCTGGTCACTCGAGCATCTTCATTTTTGTAACGTGAAGCGTTGCGTGATTACATGATTTTCCACCATAATTTGATCGCATTTTTAGCAGTAGTTAATGTCACATATTTTTAGCCTAACAGTTTTAACATCATAGTATATAAACATTTCCCATCAAAAACTCGTATCCTCTATTACATATCTGCCCATATTTAAATATTTATTTTTAAACATTTTCATTCCCACGCATAACAGTCTGAGTAGGCAGAGGAAAGTTGGGAACCTAGTGTTAAGTCACTCGGTTCACTTTCCACCGAATTCAGGAGACATTGCGTGCGAGTTTTATATTTTATTTTGATCTAGTCTAGATAACGTTAGACTCATATCTCTTTCACGTTGTTTTCGCGCGTGTTTAGCGTCATCATATGATATACGCGTCTGACTCCTGCGCCGTACTGAACGTACGCATGTAAATTTCAATACAAGCTTATTGTGTGAATCATAGTATTAAGGCCAATCGTCTTATGATTGTGTAACTTTATATTTAGAGCTTTTAAATAATAATCAATGTAAATGAAACATTTACGTTTCAATATTTCATATATACTTAATTACATTTTATGTAAAATTATAATTATTATAAAATTTAAGAGTTAGTTTAGATTAAATGTGCTAATATTAGAAAGTACTGTTTTGAAAAGAAATTTAGTTTATATTGTTTTGGGTAGTTTATTTATCGAGGTAAGCGATTTTTTCAGTTGGTGAATTATTTATTACTTAGAATAAAATGATTCGACTCTTAATAAATAAGATGTAGCCTGTGATCTTCTTCAATAAAGAGATAGAAATACACCAACAAATAAACTCCCAATCTTTATAATATTAAGTGCCGATATGTAAAAAACATTCAGCCTTATTAGGGCGGTATATTTCTTTTTTATTGAACCTTTAAATACATGAGTATACAATACGATCGAGTAGTAAGTTAGATAGCTGCGAAAAATAAGTTTTGAAAATTTATCTTATTATAAATAATGATAAGAAAATATGTCGATTTTCTTCCCGATAACTTCAATACTCACTTCCATAATATCCCGTAAAGTAACCGCTCTAGCCAGCCGCTCGCTGTCGCGGCGCGTGCGCAGCGCCGGCACCGCTACCCTGCTCACCCACTCGCCGAACTCTGTGTAACACCGCACTTGTCACTACACTTGATGTGTATCACTGTTAGTGATGGTGATAGAATGATGATAATGACAAAAGGTTATAATGATGCGTGCGCGAGTGCTTGGGTAATTGTGTATCTATAATGTTAAAGCCCATATTTATTTGATAATTGCTATTGAGTTAATTTTTGTAAAGCTAATAAATAACAATATTATTTATATAAAACATATTAAAAGAAAACTTCTGTAATAATTAAATTTAGAAACCAAACAAACAATACCTAATTGATATAATTATACCTACAAATATAAAGACACATATAAAATGATATCTTCATATTTATTCATACATATTATATGGTGATACACAATCAAATAAAAATAAATATGAATATTTTATGACCAGACCGAAGTGGCGCAGAGGCACAACTTCTGACTTTAAGCACGACATTTGTAGGTTCAATTCTCACTTGAGGAATGAATTAGTTTAATTTTCTTGCTTTGGTAACAAATCAAATTGTGTTTCACTACCAAGCACTTAACGCCGATTAAAATAAGCGGAAAGCGGAGAGCAGCAGACATCCCCTAATATGGGATACAGCATAAACCTAAAAAGGTTAATATTGCTAGAAGGGAAGGTTTTTTGTATTGATATCAAATTAGTATTATTACAAAAATATATACATACGAGTATAGGAAAGGATATTATGGATAGGACGTGTATCTTGTGTATATATTAAGCTTTTGTTTAATCTAATCTACTAAAGCGTTATATTTACCACAAGGATTAAATAAATAATATATATAATATAAGTACATATATTTCTATTAATAAGTATTTATTATTTACTAATAAACTACTCGTTCACTTCTGTCGTCGGTTGAAGTAAATGTGTTTAGTGTTTTGTGTATGATGTAATATTGTAAATGTTGTTAAAATATATTCTATATAAACTATAGCTAGAATTTTTATTATATATAATTTTTACTTTATATCAGAATATTCAAATTGATATACAGAATGCACGCGGAGACAGTGTCTGGACACTATGCTATCTCTACCCTACATTTTGCAGAGTAAACGTGAATATATGGAATTCATTAAAAATAATGTCTAATTACATAATATTTACATATGTGCATACATAAATAAAGCAACTTATGTAGGTTACATAAACTGAATTTTAAAAAATATCATATATTTTTTATACGAGTTAGAATAAAAAGCATTTTTTTATCAAAGTTAGTGTTTTTATTTAATCTTACTACAATTGTATGCCACTTTACACTAACCTATCGCTTCTTTACTCATGATTCGGTGTGTTATGTGTTGTGTATCCATTGTTTTGTGTATATTTATTAATAACACTTTATATTTTAACGTCACTTAAAGTATCACTTCACTAAATATACTACACAAAATATATAATTCTTTTTATGAATATATCTAATAAAACTTTTGTTTCATAATTCGCTCGCTCGTAAGTTTCTTTGTAAAAAAGGGTCAATTTCAGATAAATATTTTAATATAATTTTTTTCAGGTAAATGAATGTTTTGATTAATAACAATTACGAAATTTAAATATAAATTATTGTATACAGTTTGGTGTAAAGTTGCTAAACATAAAGCAATTAATAGTAGACCAAAATGCGTAAGTTATTGTTTTACGTAATAATTAATATTTTTGTGTTCTTTTCTTAATCTATTCATGCTTAATTTTTTGATAATAAAAAATCTGGGATGAGCACCTAATTGTTCTAGGGTTGACGCGGACAAAAATCCTACGCCCATAATAATGAAAATCAATATATTCTTTACTCAATTACAAATACCCTTGAATCATCAAGTCAAGTTACACAAATGTCAGTAATGTCAGTCTGACAGGAGGCTACCAACAAGGAGGCTTCGAAGGCAGTTCTGCTCATATTTAAAAGTAAAAGCTCTATATATTTATATAGTAGAAAATATAACATTTAAACAATATGTAAACACATATAGTTGCAAAAGGAATGCCAACTCAATTGCCAACAACATCATGCCAAGTATATCGCACTTATAATCAATATTGGAGAATCGAAGACACATCTATCATTGTCAATTTATGAAAAGAAAGTCTTAATTACATTGGCGCCACTATTGCGCGGGGAAGTACACATAACGGTTGTGGGTTTGATGCCCGTTTGACTGAAAAGTATTCGTTTACCCGGTCTGAGTAGACAAAACGAGGCGTTAGATTTCGCCATACATGAGACGTATCTCTCTAAAACAAATTCGTAAAATGGAGAAGACTTAGTAATAGATTCTCTTTGCGTACACAAAAAAAAAAATCTATACGTATTGTAAAGTAAAGGTGAAATTTATACTAAAAAATGTTGTAATACTCTAGTTCAATGCCAAAACATGTTTATAAGCTAGAATCCGTTAACAAAACGGAGAGCGTCCAAAATTCTTTCAAAGGTATTCACGTCCAATGACACCTCATACACGCTTATATTGAAATAGGCATTTTACGATACATCTGTGACATCTCGAAAATTATAGCTACATATTTATTATATATTTAAATATACTCGTAAAAATATATGTCGTTTTTTGGTTTTTTTTTTAGTTTCAAGCCGTATCCGGATTTAGCAAGGTAGACAGAGGGTAAGGAAACTTCTTCAATTGAGAAAACCAAAAAAGAGGGAATCTAGAACCGTTGCGTTACCACTGAAAGACACAGACACAGTCGCTGTGCCACTGCGCCACGACGACCTCGTATATGTTTTTCAAAGATTTATGATTAAAATAAAATTGTGATAACATAATTTTCTGGTAACGAATTCCAGTTTATTGGGATTCTTTCAAAATAACAGCTCGTCGTAATATATAAAGTTATATCAAGGATATTATTTAGAATAGGATGAATGAAAATAGGATTTTTTTGATGACGGTACGTCCTGAATAAATTGAACGGAACCAGTGAATTATGAGGTGTGTCACGCCGACGTGGCGCAGTGGGCAGCATCTGACTGTGAACACGACGGTTGTCACTTCTCAAAAGTGGGATACAGCCTTCTAGCGCTAAATTCCTTCTGCCTACCCTGCGATGCGACAAAAAATAGCATAGCTGCTTTTTTATACGTCCTTAATGCACTACACACAGGATAGTTGATGGTAAACTACTCTTTATATTATTAGATTTTTAACCGTTGTGACATCTTGGGTTTTTTTTATAAATATAGAAGAAAAACAATATATTGTAGTTGAAAGCTAAATGAATCTATCACTCAGCACCAGAGAATAAATATACGCCGGTAATCCGGTTAAATAAATTCATTTAAAATAATCGTGATAGTCAAAGATTTACTACTATTGTTATAGAAACTTATCAATGTTATATACTCTGCTACTCTACATTATATGAATAGATAATCAATGAAAATATTAGTTTAATAACCAATTCCTCCCAAGATGTTCCAGTCTCAATGGATTGCATGGAACATAAAAATAGATGCGTGGGCAATATCCGGCAGAAACGGCAAGCAACGTCGAAAAAATAAGGAATTTACAGCAAAAAATTTACAAAACGAAAGTACGATAGGAACACATTCGCTTAACTTAATTAAAAACAAAATATGCCAATATTGCCATGCCAATATGCCACTTTAAGCCTACTGCTGACATAAGAATAACATAAGAAATATTTTTTCCGTATCAAAATGTCAGTGGACGAGGCCGAATACTCCACTATTTGGAACCAATGATTGGTTTTATCTCTACTAACCTTTAACATCTTAGTAATAAAGTCCAAACTTGTTTAGCCATCCAACTAAAGTTCAACAGACATGACAAGATGAACTTCAGATGCGATCACCCTTTGTCGCCAGGAAATTAGGTCGTAAATAGACTAATGCCGGGGTAAAGAAAGTTGGTTCTGGTGGCTAAATGCGTCCGCGTCTTTGGCACGTCAGTGGGGCAAGGACGCGTGCGCATGCAGATTGATTGACCGATTAATCTTAGCTAAACCCGGCGCACATTATCTGTGATTTAAAGATTTACCTACGGCATGGTTGATAGAAAGTAATCATTGAATTGGCGGTCATGCATATAACTTATATTATAGACGACAATATATAAGTATATAATAAATAATTTTAGTGCTTTCTTAGCATTCGGCTTTATTCAAAGTGCGGCAGCCAGAGAGGGTGGTCTGACTAACGCTAATCTTTTTTTTAATGGAAAACACAAGGAAAACGAGCGATCGAACATCTGATTGTAAGTGTTCGCCGCCGACCACGAACCCGTGCAACACCAGAGGAGCTGCATAGCATGCATAGATGCGTTGCCGGCTTTTAGGGTGGAGAAAGACGCGCTTTTTGAAGGTACCATTCCACAGTTCCGTGGCGCGTGGAAGGCAGTTCTTACGAAACCGCACCGTGGAGTGCCACGTATCCATGTGTTATTCTTCTATTTAAATTGTATAAAATAAAATTGATCCAACAACAAACGCTGTAGCCATGTGCGTAGACTTCTCTTATTAGAAAATATTATATAAATATCACTCGAACCCCTTGCAAAAATGGCAACAAAAATCTGGTTATTTACTAAAAATGTGCGTTACTGTTTTACAGACTATGTAATAGTCCTAGGACTTTAAAGAGGGCCACGAAAGGGATCAAAGTTTTAGTGTCTGATCTAAGGTTAAACTAACCTTAGAATGGGTTTTTTTTTATAATAATCTTTAATTTTATCTTTGTATACTCTTTAAGCTTAAAATCAAACTGTGATTGAATAAAAGCAGTTTTTATGAATTGGTGGACAGAGGGAAACTAATAGACACCAGACGACATTCAAACTACCAGAACGATTTTGGATTTTTAGCAATCTTTAGTTACATTAAATATTTACTGAATTATTTGTTAACTACTATCATTTTTTTCTTCTATATTATTATGTTTCAACAGTTTTTATTAGGCTGGCAAACTTATTGAAAATTTTCAAAATAACTCTTTATATACGAATACGATTTACAAAGCTTAAATTGTGATTACAACGTGAAAATGATTTTCTTGTATATTTTGGCAATTTGTATCACTCGCGATGTATAATTATGTCATGTGGCAAAGTCTTAAGGGGTTGTGACATAGATAGGGGGTTTGGATCACAAGGTTTGGGGTTACGTGGGGTTTCGGGGGTTAACTAAACGTGTATTACAGTAACCCGACAGTCGCGGAGCCAGTGAAGAGCGAGCGCGTCCGCCGCACGCCGTCACACCACTATGACTGAATTGTATTTTGATCGTTAGACAGATGTATTGAATAGTAAATGCGTATATATTTTGAATGTGCGTACATTTTGAATAGTTTCTTTCTTGTTGTTAAATATTTCTTTGTAAGTGCAACATTTGAGTACTACAGAGAGAAACAGAATGAAATGAAACTTTTTGTTGTATTAAACCTGGAAAGGATATAATATTGTTAGCGTACTCGTGGTCAAAGTGGGTAGATATAGGTGGAGGGTAGATATAAGTCCAGTAAAAGCTGTGGAATTATGTCAAATGAGCCTACAAGCACCTGCCGGTGCTTCTAGGCAACGGCCCTGATTGGAAGGAAACTCGTGTGAAGTATTGTTATTAGAGGATACAACTTTCCAAATGATTTAGAAACATATTTAAAAAACAAACGTTAACCAAACGTGGTATTTTCTTCTATTTTTAGTGTTCGCAGAGACAACGTAGAGTTTGAGATTCTCTGTTCCATACTTTCCGCGCAAAAATATGTTATATTATATATTGATATTATAATATATGACTAAAGGAAATGTTTGAAGCCCATAAAACTATGCGCATTCGTAATAAGCGGAAATGCGCTCAAAATATACTGTAGTTAACCTTCGCAACTATAATGATAGTTGGGAAGAAATGTCTTGGCAGAGTAAACTAGTAATTATACTAAAATAATAATACCTATATGTTCCTCTCTGCCTACCCTACCGTAATTAATAAAAATTTAAAACTAAAAAAAATAAACTGATTGTCTGTAAAGTCGGAAAAGGATGTGATGACGTCACAAGAAAACTTTAATGAAAAATTGCATAATTTTTTATCTT
>JBAIZZ010000163.1:92540-119174 GCA_037355905.1 Heliconius aoede | reverse complement strand
GTCGCCTTAGCTATCGAAGTGTTTACGTGGCGATTAAGTTCCCTCCAAATTAAATATACCTACTGCATTCTATATTACTAATTGTATAATACGGTCGACGAGCCGTGGCCACCCTGATATTAGGTTTTCTGAACATTCGCGAATAGTACACTGGGGGAGACAAAAAAAGGAAAAAATGTTTACATTCAGATCAGATTCAGATCAAATCTGTGCTTTTACAGCAAACTTCAGAGTGGCCACGACTAGTCAACCGTTCTATACTACATTGATTATTAAACGGTTAATATACAGTTGGAAGATTCATATATAAACTTAAACTAACTCTATCTACTACTGCAAAGGTAATGTAAAATTATATGGATAAGAGAATTTATGTAATTTCTCAATATTAGTGACTAGTGACGCATTCCTTCCTGTGTACAGTAGCTCTCTGCATTTTGTTAGTTCTGTACTGACGGCGTTGAGAGCTTCCTGCATTTTGATTTTTGATGTTTTACTGAAATATCATTATTATATAATTGTCTTAAATATAGCTTGAATTTCTTAATAGCTTCAAAAATATTTTAACAGCAATTAGTTTAGAATTGATAGGATATAGTCAGATAGTATTGAACATTTTGGTATTTAGTATTAATTAATTAAATAAAATAATAATTATAAAAAAATATAATAGATTATACTAACTAATTAAATACATAAAATTGTTGGTAAATTTACTTACCTACCGAAATCGCCCATATTATCTTTCATTACTACGTCAGCAACAGTAATTTTTTTGACTGCAAAAAAATATAATTATTTACATTGAAAAAAGCATCCATAAATTTTTATAATCTATATTTTAAAATAAACACAATAAATCTACTATTTGTAACACTTTTAAAGTGTTATTGCCAAATGATAATCCTAAGCGAATGGCTTAGCATTGTGTAGCGGAAGCTTATAAAAATCTCCCGACGGACAGAGATTTTAGCAAAATAAATTGTAAGCTCACGTACTAGAACTTCAATATAGCACACTGAGAACATATGGTTTAGTGGTCAAAGCGATTGAATTTCCAAGAGAAGCGGATTTAAATCCTGCGTAACGTAAAAATTTTTATGTTGTCTAAAAAATATATATGTTTATTAACTAAAGAATCGTTCTCTTTTACAATATTTAATTTGTATATTTATTGTCCTACTATAATTCTAACTATATTATTATACTACTAAAAACTACTAAATGAATATTTAATTCGATAGAGACAACGAACGAAAAATTCAGATATCGATTTTTTTAAATGAAGCATTAAACAACACAATGTTAGACTGTTTGTACATCATGAAAAGTAATTCTTCTATATATCTATTAACGTATTATACATTTTTGTATGTTTACATACTGGTCCCAAAGCCAGCTCCAGACTTTCAGTATGCTATAAAATTTCGTTATGTTAAAAATATGAGAATAGTAAAGCCGGTTTTCTTCAATTTAGTAAAATTAAATGTAATAACAAATTCTTATCGTCGCAACTTTAATACATTATTTTCGTAGGCGCTAATAATTTAAAACCACCGCCATCCCAAATTTCACATTCCCTGAAAGTACTTACTGATATTGCATCTAACCAATGAAAAATTTTCAGATATAAAACAATAAAGGTCTGGCTGGATCTCCATCTATTTCTTAATATTATTTTTCAATGTAAATATAAGAGAGATGATTAAATGAAAAAAATATATAACTACTCTTATGATTCTGCCATTGTTATTATATCACATAAATAACTTTCTAAAATTTGCATAGGAATTTAATCATGTTATTGACGATGACTTATGCAGTATTCTTATATTATACTAGGAAAAGCAGTGCGTGTGTTTCGAATAGAACAAAATAATTTAAAAAATTATATCTATATACTTTGATGATTTTATTAACTATCAACATTATATAATACATTGTTAAGAAACTAAAAAAATATAATATAAACGTACACATACAAAAAAGCAATATTTTCTCACCAGTACCTTCATTAACAGGTAATTCCCCTTCACTCAGCGAGCCATAGTCCGTCGTGGTTATGGTAGAGCTGCTGAACGCCAGTCTCTCTTCCCCAGGCGATATATAATCTATGGGACTTTTATCTGAAAAAGATTTTAAAATCAAATCAATAATTACTATTGAATATATTTTTAGAATGATTGAGGCCAGTTATGACGCAGGTGCACAAGAGAGCGGCTGTAAACGCGACAGATTGTGGGTTCGATTTCCACTCAACACAACACGCATCACAATGGAAAGTGAGGAATAAAAGTGTCTTAAGACCAGGTTCTCTCTACCTATCCTGCTGTGCCTTAAGCCGTGTGGTCCCGGCTTAGAATAGGATCATCCTGGTACTGTCGGTGTCGTAATCCTCCACCTCAATGGCCGGCAACGCACCTGTGGCTCCTCTGGTGTTGCACGGGGTCGTAGGCGGCGGTGATCACTTACCATCAGGTGACCCGAACGCTCGTTTGCCTTGTCCTCTCCCATAAAAAAACCTACCTACCCTGCTGCTATCGATATTTAATGTGAAGTTAAAAACAATATTTTTTTTAGAAATTTTTTTTTTTTTGCTTAAAAATTTAAACGCAGCTGCGAATTAAATATTTAATTATTTTGATATGTTTTCGAAAAAAGTATTTTTTTCCTAAGTGGAGTGTGGATTTTTTCTTCCTGAATAACACTTTAAAAACATTATAAATGTAAATTTATATATATACAAATTAAGGCCGTCGTGACGCAGCGGCACAAGGGCATCGCCCCTAAACGCAACGCGGTCGCTCTGATGCCGAGGCAAAGCGCGGCGTTGAGTTCTGCCACTCTACACGCAATGTCCCCAAATTTCTGCAGAAAGTGGGGAACGGAGCGTCTTAACACCAAGGTTTCCTCTGCCTACCCTGCTCAGTGCGGGATACAGCGTGAAGCTGAAAAAAAAAACAAAATGAATATATACATTATTACCATTAGTGACGTCAGTCAAAGACGATATTTCACAGTCAGTATTGTCAGATATATCAGTATATATGGAATTGCGTAAACGAGCAGGGGATGACGTCGCTAGCGGCTTCGGTATGGATTTTGTATCTGAAAAATATTATTATTATTTTTAGCACATATGTATAGGGAAGACGGTAGAGGGCTATTTTCAATTGACAAAGCGTGACGTTGAGTTTTATCGCTCAACACGCATAATTTCCAAAATAGGTCTAAGAGAGGGAAACAGATTGTGATAAAACTGAAGATTTACCTGCTTTGCAATATGCGGGATATATTGTAAATCACACAAAAGTACTAAATTGGAAACTCGGTAGATAAGTCACCTTTTTTATTTCACATATATATATATATACGTAACGTACATACGAACGTAAGACTTTATTATTTTATTCAAAAAATAAAATTAAGCCTCATGCTATATCTCGCACACATTAGGGTGGTACGCAAAGGGGATATAGTGATAAAACACTCCATTCCCCATTTTCCCGCAAAATTTTGGAGGCATTGCGTGTTCAGAGGCGGACTCTAAACACCGCGCTTTGCCTCAACACTAGAGCAAAGAATTTAAAATATAAAATTAAATAAATATTTGATTTCCTCGAGATTGGATCAAACCTACAACCAATCGCGTTTAAAGCCACACGCATACGCCTCTACGCCACGACTGGCTTCAGTGAGTTTTATATTCTGTCGTTTATTTCTAAATTCACTATTAATTGTAAAATAACTGTATAGAATCCAATCAGTCCGTATTGGAAATACTTACCAACATCAATAGCTCTTATATTAACAACCGTTTTAACCCGACTTTTCTTTGTTTTCTTTTTTTCAATAACAAAAGTATTATGTCCTGAACTAGTTTCTATATATTCATTTGTTTCATTTATTTTATCATTTGTTTCATCTGCAAATGTGTCTTTAGTTCCTAAATCATATTTTTTTGAATCTATAGCGTGTGTGTTATTATTGCATATATTCATATTAACATCTGATTCATTTTTATTAAAATGCGGTATAAGTTTATTATTTTCAACTTCATTTTTGGTACTTTCGACTATACTTCTACTTTTGAGTAATTTTATTTCAGTATTATTTATATTATTATCATTATTTTCTTTATTAATGACACTTTTATTAGTATTTTTTATTGTATGATTTTTATCTGTTGCATTTAATTTCACTTTTTTAACGTTAACATTATTTTCACTCAAATTAGTGATATGCGACAGTTTAATAGGTAAAGGTATTTTTGATATATTTTGTCCATTCAAATTGTTTCTGGGTGTTAGGTCTTCTGTGGAAATTGTTATATCCTCTTGGACTTGTGAAGAAGATAAAATCCTAAGACATAAAAATTAAGAAAAATTTAAAAATTAATTCGTAGGTTCAAATCCTACACGTAAGAAGTAACGATAAAACTTATCGCGAGCATAAATAAAACTTTGTCAAAACTTTTAAATAAAACCATCAAGAAAATTCTTCTCCTTTTATCCGCCAGAAACAAACAAACAAACAGAAATAATAAAAAACACTTACATATTTGATTTATTTGAATATTTCAAACTAGTACTTATATCACTATTGTATTGATCGTCCTGTAGGGAATGCTCAAATATTTTTTCATGGTTGTCTGTACTTTGTTCTTGTTTTTCCTAATCCAAAAAATATATATTAATTAAACTATAATAAAGTTAATTTTATAAATAATGTGTAAATTGTAAATTTATTTAAATTAATTTAATAGAAATGTTGCTCCCTTATGTATGCTCTATATATTATTATACAGCTAAAGGGTTTGTTTAGTTGACACGCAACGTACCTACTAGTAAGATTAGATTTTTTTTGTGTTGTATTTTCCATTCAGCGAGGAATACTATAATTTCGTACTTGGTCGCACTCGCAGGCGAATGTAAAAGTAAATTCTTAATAAAACTAAGACTGAACTCGTATCTATAGTTAAGTTAGGTTTAAATCAGAGAGAAAAACATTTATTAATCCTCATTACTATTTTTATAACAATCTATTGTTATACAAAAAAATCAACATAAAAATATCTTTAATAACAAAATAGTCGCATCAATACGTACTAAAGAACGCTTTATGGTGTCTAGTTGGGCTTGAAGACTTGTAATGTGTTGTTTGACATCTTCCGTTTCTTCTTCTTGTTCGCTATTTCTAGATAACTCCTGGGAAAAACATTGAATTACATATTATATATTAACAAAAACTTTTGAAGTCGTCTTATGCGCAATGGTTGTGAGTTCGATATCCAATCGGGGGAATCATTATATTTTATACTTTTTTCCATATTCTTACAAAATTTATTTAAAATACTACATGAGGAAATTTACTTATTATATACAAGTCTTATTTTGACACCAAAGAGTCACTTAGATTCCCGTATTCTAATAAACTTGTCATTATTATATGTAATTATAAAGTCTCTTAAACGCATTATGTTCTCATATATATATAATATATTATAATATTTTTTACCTTTCCATTAGTTTCTTGACTCTTATTAGTGTCAGTGTAGCCAGAATCTTCTGAAGCTATATTCGATAGGGTTTTATCTTCTGCACTTGTTATATTGTTAGGAATTAATAGCTGAAATTATATTGATGCTTTTTAAGATCTTCGAAATTCGTGGTTTTTACACGTTTATAATAAAATTGTACAGGATTAATCGCAGATCGTTTGCGAAAAATATATTTTTCATTATTTTTAAGCCTGCATCCTTCTTTCTTTTACGGTAATGGAATCCACACTGCCATACCATTATATACGGCGTTATAATATTTAATGAAAACTTCATAATTAACTGATTTTTTAGATACGAGATTACAATAGTTATGACAAAAGTCCGAGTAGTTACAATTCGTATATTCTCTAAACATCAAAGAGTAACCTTTGGTTTAAAACAATGTTTTTATATTTAACTTACAACACTTTTTTTCATATGAACTTCTAGAGCCCTGGTTATTTGCTCTGAAATATCGCTTGCCTTTATTTGTGTTTCTAATTCTGACACTTTAGATTTTTCTATTAATAAATCAGCATTGAGATTATCTGTGGTACAAAAATATTTTATTAGAATAAATAACCTTGTCTCGATCAAGAAATATACATTAATTTGAATAATTTATGTACATTTTTTATTTTAATTATATAATTAGTTCAGTTATCCATAATTCCGATAGTTTCACAATACCGAAAAAATAAATAGATAATCAGCCATCTCAGAAACAACTGGTGATAGTTATTGGTTCAAACTAAGGCCCATTGGTTTTCATTCGTAAATACACAATTTGTTCTAAGTTGAATTTTATAGTAGATGATAATAGTATACTACATTGTTAGAAGGTACAATTTTTACTTATACAAAATACACACATTAACAGTAGGTATGGTACTTACATAAGATCTTTTGTAGCATAATGCCACACATTGCAGTTTAGGCTGCAAGAGAGAGAACCTGAGAATTATTTAGGAATAATTGTTTTTATTAACTCACCACATTGAAATTCACTTTTCCTTAATTTTTGCAATAGTTCAACACACTCATTCTCATTTTCCTTTAATTTTTCCAAAATGTTAGAACATTCTACATGAAGTAAAATATTTTTTTTATGTGCAGTGTTGACTTGAGTTTCCATTTTTTTCATATTTTCCATATTCTCCACTTGTGATTTGGTCAATATCTAATAATTTGATTTTTTTATATTTCACACATTATATTCAATAATTATTATTTAATTATATGTAGATTTTTAATATTTTATACAATACCTCATCTAAATTAAAAATCTTCTGTTTCAATTCATCTATTGTATTACGACATTTATTCTCTTCACAACTATTTTGGATACAAGATGGAGACCTATAACATAGAAAATTTAAAATGTTAAACATAAATACATTAATATAAAAAAATTTTACCTTGATACTGCAAGCATGCCCCAATTTTGAAGACGTTGCGTGTTGAGTGGCAGAACTCAACGCCGCACTTAGTCCAATAAAGCCAGGAAATGAAAATAAATTAATTAAAAGGATTTTCCTGAATAGAAATCAACACTGCCCTGCTACATCAACACTGACCCATTGTGCCCCAATGACCACATATTTAATGTATTTAGTATAAACACAATAAACTTACATATCAACCTGTATTGAAATATTATGTGTAATTTTAACAGGCTGCACTTTCTCTCTGTAAAAGAAGAAGTATTTTTTCCCATATAGATTTATTTAAATGACATGAAAGAAAAAAATCCTTAATTTACATTCTGAATCAACTCTGACTCTGTGTTTATATTCTGGAACAAATATTACATACCTATTAAAATTTTGGAAAGACTTTTGTGTTGTATAAAGATTGCTTTCATTTCTTTTAGTACTTAGGGCACTTGTTGATATATTTCTGTAAACAATAAGTTAGAAAATAACTGTTAGATTAAATTTATAAATCTATATGAATGTAATAGTTTAAGATTATAAAGAAATGTCGTTTGTTTATTATATTTTTTATTATTAAATAAATGTTAATTGGAAATGGAGCACTGGGTAGAGTTATTTTTAAGATTTAAATCACTGATCTATTAATCATGTACAACAGATATTAACAAATTGTAATGCTTACTTGAGCAATGAAGTGGAAGAAAAACACTTGGAGCAGTATGAAGCAGATTGGGAGCCACGTCTCAAGAACTGTTTAGCTGAACAAAGTCTCATGTTTAACATTTTAATTCTATCAGTGAGTCTTTCATTAGCTCTTTGTAGATCTGCCAATCTAGAAACATCAAAATTTTATATAAAATAGTTTCTATCTAAGCTTTTCCACTTAGTAAAATGAAAATAAGTGTAATATGTAAGTAACTATACATATTTACAGTTAGACTTGTTTCACTACATCATGATAGCTTATGTAGGAATTTATCATTCCTTAACACATTCTATTTAAAGTTTTTTTACAATAAATTTTGAAACATTCAAAAATGCTGCACATTTACTTAATATTATGTATTAATAACAAAACTTCTCATATATTAATTTTTATTTATTTTACTTGTTATAAAATATGTATAATAATGGTATCAAAATGGTAGGTGCATTTTTTAAATTTAATTTAATATCTTTGAACTTACGATTCCTTTTGATCATTTATTATAATCCTGCTGCCATTACAGCAGTCTTTATTACCAAGAATAACTTTTTGACTAGTTTTTCTATGAAGCTTAGTATTTAGAACTTTAACTTCATCCAACTGCTTATTTATAGTTTTCTTCAGTTGATTATTACTATCTAATAACACAAAGTAAAGATTTTCCAACTCTTCCTTACTAAGCTTTGATGGACATAGTCTATACAAATCTGAAAAATATGAAATATATTTTTTAAGTTCAAGAACCTTAACAAAATTTCAGCTGTATTCCAAATAACTTACCTTTTTCAGATTTAAATTTGTGGTTTTTACAAATATCAAACGGGACTTTGTCGTTACTATCATTCATGATAAGACTATGTAAAATAAGTATCCTAAATGCAGCTTTTCTTTTCCAGCGAAATAAAAACATTCGATCAATATCCAATTCTATTTATTTCACTATTTTAAAATACATTTACTTCAAAGTATGTTTCTTTAACCGATAACATAAAAAAACAGACAGTTGTAACTTATCATATACCTATAAAATATTTTCGTAAACATTGAATACGAATATACCGCCATGGCAACGTTTCAGTTTTTGACTTATGTCAATTAGGGATGTAACGATGTTAGTATAATAATATGTTCTTTGGAAACGAGTAAATAAAAATGCTTGGTACTCGATGTTTTTCTTCCGATAACAAGTACTTGCGTATCGATACTATGAAACTAGGTACCGAGTAGATATCGACGTTATCTACTATAATATTAATTAAAAATATTCACATTTCAAGGTTGTCACCCCTACTATCAAAGTTGAATACCGTTTTACTACACCAAATGCTAAAATTTTAAAATTAGGAGGTCATATTTGAATAATAAGTAATTTTATTTAATTAAAATAGTTTTTTTTATTATCTATATTTAACGTTATATTAATGAACCATTGACAACTACATTGTCATTTTTGAACAATGATAATTAACCAAATTCGTTATGTTGTTATCTGTGGGCATAGATACAACTTTAATGTTCAGTTAAATACGTAGTATAAAAAAAATATTTATCTATATAAAAAATATATTTCAAATTTATAGGCTCTAGTCACGATCTATTCATAATCTTTGAAGCTGTTTATTTTATTGTACATTTTTGATGCAAATAATAGGTAGGTAGATGTAAAATAAAACTAACATCAATGACACATCAACAAATTATATTTAACACTTCAATCAAGTTCTTACATAGTACCTACTTCTAATAATATATTACTAATTTATGTTTAATTATAAGTTGTAGCTTATTAATAACAAAAAAACATTTTGTTTTCACAGCATTATTTTTATTGATACTATCTTAAGACGCTATAAAAATATTCCTAGATTATATTCATTATTATATATTGATTAAACACATTAATTAAGCTAAACACCAACTCGAATACATTATAAATACAACGATTTAATCTTTATTGTCAATCCAATTCTTTCATAGTTATATTATACAATAAAAATAAGAGTTCTTGTTTATTTTATTGTTGCAAGGAAATTTATAATGGGAATACAATTTACAATGACATTTCCCTTATTTAATAGACATATAAAAAAAGTAACATCAAATAACATAAAATAAAATAAGTGTTTCTAGCCAATATTTATTGTTATCTCTTTTGTAGTCCTGTTACCCTTTGGACGGTTAAAAATTTAACTAACCCATAGGTATAAAAGAAACTAAAAATTATTTTAGAAACTATTGAATAGGCCGCTTTATCTCGTTCAAATATTCATAATTGAAATATTTATTTATATTCAAAAATTCTTAGAGAACATTACATGATGAACCTAGATCAGTTGTAATGGGTACATTATTTAATTTTTCTTGGGCCATCTATTGTTTTTATTAAAAAAAATGCTACTCTATAATTTAAAAATTTGTCTTTTATTACTCAAATAATAAATATGTATATGTATAGCACATCTATACTTTAAATTGATGTAATGACAAACAATTTGTTCAGTGTTTTTACATCACACACATCTAAATGTATAAATAGATATAATTTAAACTAGTTCATATCCAACACCGTCCTTAAAATTAGAATAATACTGGATCGTTAAAATTTACAAACCGAAATTCTTTTAGTTACATAAAATAAAATCACAAGCCTTTTTTAAATAACTGCATACACGAAGGAATATAGGAACTATTATTTATGTAAAATATTAATATGCACATTTGTAATTAAAAATACATGTTTTATTGCTGTTATATATTGTGTTTAATAATGAAGAAGAAAGCCTAAAGACACCAGACACCCTATGAACCTACCAGGTTCATAAAAATAAATATAGTATAAATAAAATAAATATCATAACCTTTATACACATAAAACAATTGCTAAGCAAAATAAATTTAGTATTTAAGCGAAAACTGAAATAAACTGGATAAGCGAAAATAAACTTGAATATAAATATGTTCGTTACATACTAGTATGATGTCGTATAATTCATATATATGATTTATACTTTTCTTCAATGTTTAAGATTAAATAATGATGTAAGACATGACGACGACGACGGTCGACGACCTACCTACTGTTGTATGTTAAAAATGTAATATAAATTAGCAAAGTATATTTATTATTTTTGTATAATGCAACGTCGATACCACATATTTATATTGTCGCAAGTGAATCAGCACTTTCACTTAAATAATTTACATATAAACTATTGGCTAAACCAAAAGTCGCATACACATAAATAGAAACCTTGGAGACCAATCATGTATAATAGAAAACAGAAATTGTGCCTCATATTTAAATTATTATACATAAAAAATAATACAATTTGATATTTAAAATGTAATATAATATAATAATATAATATATATTTTAAAGAAATTTAGTTTTTGTAAACTAAACACATATAATATTGTTGTCACATCACTTCGCACTTTATATATAATTCACAAACAAGAACGAGAAACTGTAATTTTTTAAAGGTATAATATCATATTTAAATAAAGCGAACAGCAAAAGCAACGATACAAGACTTAATAATAATAGATTTGAAGATATTGTTAAGAACATGGAACAAGTTTATAAAACAACGCACCAAAGTTTGTGACTTGGTTAGAAAAACTTTTATGTTTATATCTGCCAATGTCGCATATTAAGTGTTTATAAAATTTGTTAAATATTGTATTGAAGAATTTAATTTTTTCATCTCAGTTTCTACTGTAAAACTATACTATCACATATATTATTGTATTGTAACTTCTAAAGACTACCTTGGTACATATATAAGATAAAATATCGATTCATATTTTCGTCACTCGATTATTGTCACGTTTTCATATTTTATAACATTTAAATTGTTAAAATCTATCAATATTTTTACTATATTTATCTAGAATTCTTAGTAAAATTTCTACAAAACTTCTAAATTGTATATTTTGTGTATCTCAAACGTTTATTTATTGTTTGTTTTTATTAACAGACTACAATATAAAACTTTATAAGCTTTAAAGCGATTTCAAGCGAAGTCTAATATTTTAATTTGCACGTCACTAAATAAATAGTATTTTTAAAAATTTAAATAGTTAAAAACCTATTGAATTATTTCTTAAACTAATTGCCATATATTAAAATTCAATATAATTGGATAAATATAATTTTTATCATCCAAATAATATTATGTAAGTTGTTCAAGCACATATTTATTTTTTATGATAGAAACATATTAAAATTAAACAGAAGTAACACATTTGTTATTGTATATTTAATTTGGTAGTCCGAGTATTAATTCTGGAATGGTCTATTATACCCCAATGCTAAATTCTAGAAATATAAAATAAATAATATATGCGCTGCCAAGGAAAAAAATCAAAAAGCAAAACCATGCATACAGTACATCTCGGCACCTTTCAATTCTTTTTATTATTTTTGATAAATTTCAAAAAATTAAATAGGTACATTAGTTACGTGAGATTCATATTTTATTAAGACATTTTCCTTGGCATGCAGAAATTAAAAATTAATCTTAGGCCTTATTCTGTGCAGCCTGTCGCCTCAAGTCGGAGCGGATGCAGGCAGTGACCACAGTGCCGAGTGCTAGAAGTGCACACATGGCCAAGTCTGCCCAACGATCTCCCACAGTGCTGAGCATCCATTCGAATAATAGAGTTAGAACGATGCCGAATACCTACAAAGTAAAAGGTTATTGTAATTAAATTAAATATTTTTATCGTTACAGATATAATAAATAATATATATTTGTAATGTTATGAAGTACTTTAATTGTAAAACAAAAACTCATTTCAAAATTTTCACACATTCAGTTAAGTAAAAAATATTCCATTGCTATTAAAAGACGAATCTTTTAATATATAACATAGTTTGTTTTATGCTATGTATTGATAGTTATGTGTATTTTTAATTTAGCGCCATCTATTGAATCGTTACCTATTTCCATACAGCTAATACACAGCGCCATCTGTTTAAAATCGTTTGAAGCTATTGTCAATGATAAGTAAATAATTTGTAATATAATATAATAAAATCGTTTCAGTAGTTTAGGAGTCCATTGAAGACATACAACGTGACAGTTATTTATATATAATAAATATTGTTTATATATTTAATTTTTCAGTGAGAAATAGATTCAGCTTTACATCTTTTTGTAGTCCAAAACCTTAAGAATTTCAAATTTTCCATTGATTCCCAGCTCTTTACTGCTATTTATTTTTATTATTATTATTTTTATTTTATATATAGTTTGTGTTACCTGCACACAAGCGTTCAGTATTCCAGAAGTAGTACCCTCGGGTTCCGGATAAGTAACTTCGGAAGCAAACTCGAAACCAACGGGCAAATAACCGGCCATAAAGAATCTGCAAATGCAAAATAAAAAGAACATCTCTTACAACATAATGAAACTCGTTTTAAATGTATTCCATACGCAAAAAGATACTTTAAACCTTCAAGGTTTAAAAGAAATATTTAAACATTTTCCTGTTATGAAAACATAAATGTTTTATTCATTAAACGATAGAAAAACCCAGATTAATAGTTTAACATTTTTAATTTTTATTGTTTTATTATAGATATTGAAAATAGAATCATCATTAGAAATCAATCGTTAATAGAAATCGATTCCTTAATTAAGACTCTGGATAACGTGGTCGGCAGAGAAAAACTTAGCATTAAGAAAACGGGCATAGAGAATAATAAAAAATAATAGTAAAATAATAAATAATAATAATAGAGGTATCCAGATTGAACGTGCCCAGCCCGTAATTATCTAACAAAAAATATAAATAAGACCTTTACGTGAATTGATCAGCTTAAAACTAAATTCAGTGCCCCCCTGAACAAATGCCGGGCTTTGTCTATTTGTAGAACAGAGCGGAAAAATTTCAATAGTATTTAATATTAATAATTAAAATAATATTTAATATTTCCTCGAGTGGGGATCGAAACCGCAGTCATCATTTTAACAATTCCAAAGATTCCATTCTGGTAACGAGATATTCTATAAAGTTTTATACTTTACTATGCATGTATAAATCCACTGATATATTAAAAATTACAAATAAGTATTCGTCATTTTACTCACCCAAGGATAATGCTGCTGAAGTACACAACACCTATATATCCGCAGTCGAGTGTAAATGTGAACACTATCATGCCTACGACGGTAGCGGCGTATACAGCGAGTGTTGTTTCTTTAAAACGATGGGTTTTGTCCAGGATGAGACCACACACTACCGACCCGACCATTCCGGCCACCACTATCACGAGGCCTATGCGTCCTGCATCTTCGTTTGCTCCCTGAAATAATAATAATATTGAAATGTTTCTTAAGTTATTATATGTAACGTTTATTTTAATATACAACATTAAATAACAATCAAAAGAGATAACCTCAAGAACACTTAGGGGATTTTACGCAAGATAGTGCGATTTTAAGTCTTTTAATGAATAGACACTTATATCATACGTATCTTCTAAAGAGCTGCTAAAAAATGTTTAAATCAATCTAATTCAGAAGACTTTTTTAAACTTTCTCATTAATATGGAAAACCTACACATAAATCTATTAGTAGGTATCTATAAATCTGTAAGTGGATGTCGCCAACTGGTTATGAAGTGCTTTTGGAGAATTTTACAAGTTTCATCTCAAATCTAATTTTTCATAAATCTTTTTATAAATTCAATTTAAATGCTGATATTTACTTATAGATTTTATTTAGCGTTTTATCGTCGGCACACAGGTGAGCACACATAAGTATAGCTACACTCCTCCTGCGATCCTTAGGATCCCAGAGAAACCATTGAAATAAAACAAATACTTAAGGTTAAGGAATTTTAGCCAAAATATAATATTCCAAAATGTGCACTTAAATCAGTTAAGCTGTTTCTGAGATTAGCGTGAACAAACGCACAGACAAACAGACCGGGCTCTATTACAATCTCTCATGTACAGACACCGTTTTTTTTAACAACTGAATATGCTTATGGGAATTATGAAATATCAACCAAAGATTTGAATAATTTTCACTTTCACTAGAAATCTTAAGTGTTTTGCAAACATACATTATTTATTAATTAAAACAGGAACGTCATTTCGTGTATAAAATAAATAATTAAGTAGTTTAAGCGGGCGAAGCCGCGAGCGGGTCGCTAGTACTAATAATAACAATGATGGTTAAATAGTTTCATTTAAAAGTATAAAATCTTACCGGATAATAAGTGAGCACCAATTCATTGAGGAGTGTCGAAATAGCATAAAACACCCCGACATTGAGGCCATAAGAAATGAGAAGCAGGATGTAATTTCTATTAGTTAGTAACTTCTTGATTGACTGGAAGAAGTTGGAGTCCAAACTAGAGCCGAAGTCTGCTGCCGCTGACGGTGGAGTCGCTGGTGCTGCCTTGAAGACTGTATACAAAAATAATAATTTTCAACTAGAGAGACACTACGATATTCCATTCTCTGCTTTTTATATATTTACATATTCGTTTGCTAAAAAAACTGACATTCCCGCCTATAGAAGGATCGTTGCAAGGAACTTAGTGTTTAAACACTCCATTCATCGCACATCGCCTAGTTTTCGAGACATTGCGTTTTGAGTGGTAAAAATCAACGACTCTTTGTCTTACCAGAACGAGTAAATGCAAATATTTCATTCTCACAAATGGGAATCGAATCTAATACCGTCGCGTTTTTACTGATCCATTCACCGCTTCGAAAATATCCTCAACGTTGTTACAGATAGAACTAAATGTAAAACATGAGTTATTAGAGCACATACAGTACTGACTAAACTGTCGCAGTTCCATATATAACAGGTAGGTTTTATAATGACACGTCTTATAATGACTTGTCGAAGTTTATCTACGTCTATCGCTCTAAGCTGTACAGGTAAATATACTATTTAATACTTTGTTGCTATAAAGGATGACGCTATGATTGTTTCATTTAAAACACCTTTATCCCTATCGAGGTAGCTAGAGCCTTTTCCACCTCGTCCTCGGCAGGTCCTCATTGTTGTAACGTCACTTCCTCCAGTGTTGTGAAAAATATATAATTTCACTTACATAAAAGTATGAACACAAACAGCACGCTCGTAATGCCAGCAACGAGGTAGAACATGAACTGTAGATCAGCTCCAATTTCTTCTACAGTGCCTTGAGAACGTACTATCATAGGTGGCAGGAGGAACCCGAGGGCTACGCCTAGCTAAAAAGAAAACAATTTTATTTAATATTATAAATTTGAAATTCGACAATCATGTCGCAGATGTAATAACGTATATACTTTCTCGTCAGATATATGAACGTAACACAGCTATACTAGCTGATACTTGAACCAGTATGCTTGGATGATGTTCAACCGTGTCAGCATGTTAAGTTACAGAGTTATTAAATTTTATTCTTCAAATCTTTGAATAAAGATTAACTACACTAAATAATGAAAATTATTATTTGTCGGTAGAGGATATAACGGAAAGAATCTAAGCTAGTGCGCCAGGTGTATTGATAAAACAATTATGTCACCGATGGATTACCCCGGACCCAAAGAATTCGAAATGTCGGGGCTCTCTTAATTTAAAAGTTTACGATACTAAATATACGCTTTATGATACTAATTAATCCGATTAAAGAGTTGCATTTAAAATTACTATTACTTATTGATAATTGTTTATACATAAGTAATCGGTTCAAATCCCACGTCACATATTGACTTCTATAAACGACAGTATCTCTGGAGCATTAGAAAACAACATATAACTTTATGATAATATAGCAAAAAATAAATATTTATAAAGCTTAGAAATGATGAGTCAGCTAAGTGATAAAAAGACTGTTTGTATCGTATTATTATTATCTTAAATACAAAGTTAATATGCATTTATGTGTTGAGATATAATCACGATATTAGAAAATGATACATTGCTGTTGCTAATAGATTAAGACTGTATTTAATAATTGGAAAATAGGTCAGAGATATTCGTGGCGCAGAGGCTACGGGTTCAATTTAAGAATAATAAATATGCTGCTGCGATATTGACAACTTTCACAAGAATAAAGCTACATAATATAATATATATGTAAACGTAAAAAAATATGCGTTTCAACAGCCTATAGGAAGTTAAAATAATAGTTGAGACTGTCGTGGCACAGTAGCAGGTTTGACTCTAATGATCCTATTCAATGGAATTATTTTCATTTGCTAGTTCTGGTTACAACACAAAGTGACGTTGTATCCCGCTGAATCTCTCAACAGGCAATATTTCGAAATTTGATAGATGTGATAAGCGTAAAACGGAGTGTTTTAACTAGACACTAGAGTCGATCTGTCCAACACAAAATTTTAATCTTCAACGGGTGAAGAGAGTTGAAAGTTCGTATGGAAGAATCTTTAAATCGGAAAAATTTATAAAATTTGAAATTCTGACTCTTCAAATATATTTTAAGAATTCATGGTTTTTTGGAAATCCCCCCCTACTACTAAACTGAAAATAATTTCATAAACGTATTAAATAAATATTCGTATAGTTCAAGCGGGCGAAGCCGCCCACGTCAACTGGTCTAGTATAAAATAAAACACCTAGGAAATACAAGCGTACATTGCAATAGTAACCCTTCGTAGCGAAATTAAAGTTATTAGGACAGAAGATCACACCAGAACCCCCCCATGCTCAATTGGATAAGCGTTTCCGAATGTATTCTGCTTAATGGGATAATACTATGATTTGTCATTGCAACTATAAATGTAGTGTAGCGTCGCGAATGTTTTAATACAAAATGTATCTATCCTAATGTGTTGATTTGTTAGCTTCACGTTATATATATCATAGCAGGGTAGGCAGAGAGAACCTGGAAACCTACTGTTAAGACACTCCGTTACCATTAAGACACTACCGCTTATCGCTTTTCCCCAAATTCTGACATTGCATGTTGAGTGGCAGACTCAATGCCTGGTTACCAGAGCGAAGATATGAAAATATTAAATGTTTCACATCTGTCTTAGAACATGAAAAATTTTAATTGCAATTTTTAATTATTTTTGAATACTTAAATCAATCACCAATTAGTTGATTCAAAATAAAATAAAATTTTCACCACACGTAAAAACCCATTCGACGAAGAATAATTAGAATGTGAATCGTCATATTATTGTAACGATGAGAAAAACATTTTTTTCCACAGCTAAGCTTAAATTTCCCTTCGCCGCCGTACATTACGCGAACCGCGTTCCTTATCGCGTTCCCTCAGACCCTTTTTGGAGAATTGGAAGAATAATATCATCAACATATTATTATTTCATATTGTCCCTCCAAAAAATTACCATATGTTTATTTGTCTATTGTTCTCGTGAAAATGAATGAAAAAATATTACATTAGAATAAATTACGTAGATACATACATTAAAATACAAAATACCCACTACTTTTTTTTATATTTTGGCAAAAAAGTTACTTTACGCTTTTCTTTTATAGCACGGCTTGCAGTACACCGAGTGAAGCACTAGGCACTCCGGTTTCCAATTTTCGAGGCATGTTGAGTAACGCAATTCATGAAGCTATAAAAAAATATGTAATCATAGAATGATTCCATCGCCCCCAAATGTTGATGGAATCTACTACGGCCGCGTTTACATTCAGGTCCAGTTCCATTGCGCAACGACGGCCTCGAATTGAGCAATTCTAGAATTATTCAAAGTAAACTGATAAGTCTTTTATATTCCTTTTTTAAAGACATTATGAAATAGTTAGCAAATAGGGTTAAAAAAGAAAAATGATTTGAGTATATTCATCCCCCGAATGGGAATCAAACCTACGACCCTCCCGTATACAATCTAACAACTGCACTATAATCGAAACCAATAAAAATAACGTAGATTAAGTATGACAGTATTTTATACCTATTTTATTTTATAAGACCAATTACTATATTTTTTCTTCTATAATTGAAAGAAAAGGGAAAATCCTTTAATGACGTTAATAAATATTACCTGACACTGACGCTACCTACCGTTGATGATTTATGTTTCCATTTTTCCTTTACTTAACTAAATAAACGAATAATACAAACAGTAATAAGCGAGGTGTATTTCATATTTCTTGTTTAATTGGCGATTTTCATTGCCGTGTAATTGTAATATAGATATGTTTTCCTTTATTAAATAACCTGCGGCATTAAAATGGAGGAACACTGGATTATCAGATTTTAATGATTTACGTCTTCTGTATTTTTTCTACTTTTACTTAAATTTAAGTCATAATTTTTTGTCATATTTATTATTTTTGGCTTATATAGACACGGCTGATTTATGATTTTGAAATAATATTTTAATATCTTCTAACAAAATCTTTCTTTATTGCCAAGAAAAAGGAATAATACGTTATTTCTTACCTGGTTCCCGAATACACCGATACTACAAGCAGACGACACTTGATCAGCTCCAAACCAGACGGCGGCCAAGCGTGGGGGTACGTTCAAAATGAAGACCTGTGATACAGCCACTACAGTCTGTCCAGTGAAGCCCAGCCAGAACATGTCCTGAGGCACGGAGAACACCTTGAGCCATGCGCCTGCGCATGTCCCAAACGATCCTATTATAGTTGTTATCCGAAGACCCTGGGAATAGAAAAAGAAAATTGTTAAGTCATTAAAAAGCTTAAATTTTTTATCAGCTTCACGCTGCATCCCGCTCACAGCATGGTATGAGGGAACCTAGTGTTGAGACCCTCCGTTAGCCAAAATATTTGAATAAACATTCTATTTCTTCGAGTGGGGCTCGAACCCACAACCGGTCGCGCTTTCAGTTACATTTTGTGCCCCTGCGCCACGACGATTCTAGTTTATTATATTAATTAAACTACATGTAGAATTAGAAACCAGCGATAGTGTGGTTCTATTACTTTCAATTGCATGTTTTTTTAGCTTTACGCTGTATAGGTAAGGAGTAGAAATAAAACCTCATTTCCCTGAGTGAAAATCGAACTAATAACCGTCGCGTTTACAGTCAGATGTGCCACTGCTCCACGATGGCCTCAATTAATATAATAGAAGAATAAAGCAGTTTTACACTCACAATGCGTATGACAATTATTAATTTTCATTAATATGTAAATTAATACGTAAATTATTTTTTTCCTTCAAACAAGCTTAAGTTTAACGTACCTAGTTAAGATACATACAGATTTAAGGTACATACAGATTTGTGATCTATGTTACCGGTAATCTGTCTAATTTAGTTATTCTATTCATATCCAATCAATGACTAAATATATTATGTTAATTCCAAAATGTATATCGTATGAAATAAGTAGTATCTAAGTGTGGGACTATATATTATATAATGACAGTATAATAACAGATATATAGTTATTTGTAGTTTGAAATATTAAATTGATAACTAAAGTAAACTTTTCGTTTCCATTGACTGATCCTCTCGTCACTGAGGTCAAAAGGTCAACCATTCATTTCATGACTGAAAACCCAGTCCTTTCTTACCGTTAAGTGGATCGTTCCTCATTTCGGCATCAATTCCATCTTCGATTCTCATATTTTATTATAGATTTGCTATCGAGCAAGCAATTTGTTACATTTTTAGATAAATTAGATATAGAGTGGATGGAAAGGAGTGACTGGGAATCAAACCTACAACTATTGCGCTCCTAGTCAGATGATGTGTCGTTGCGACACGGCTGATTAATTTACTTTTAAATTGTTCAATTGAGCTGGCATATTCTTGTTTAAATAAAATATACACATGTCAGTTTCCCTGTAGGAAATCATATTTAAAAAATAATTTTATAAATAGAAATATTTAATTAATGAATTATCAAATATTATATTATAGACAACTGCTCGGCGTCAAGTACTTAACACCACGTGAACGGAGTGTCTTGACTCCAGTTTCCTGCTGTATATACTGAAATTTACGGGATACGACGTGAATTTATAGTATAATGGAGAAAACAAAGTAAACCTGGCTGGGAACCTAGTGTTAAGACACTCCGTTTTCATTAATGCACATCCGTTCTCCTCTTTCCGCCGAATTCTTTAGGCATTGCGTGTTGCGTGGGAATCGAGTCCACAAACGTCACATACTTGTGCCACTGGGCCAAGACGGCCACAAACAAATTCTTGATTTTTTAATATCAGTATTGAGGTAAAAATATAGATCGATAATATATATGTATTAATATTATCGTATTATGTTAACAATTAACCGAGTTAAGTGATACTTCAATTTTCAATAACGCTCCTTGAAAGTTCAAATAAGAAAGTGTACAGAATTGACATGGAATTCACGTCAATTTTTATCGTGTAATTTCGCAGCGTTATATTTAAAATTTCTGATTACGTATTAGGAATCTTATAAAAGCACGAAAAGATCGTCGTGGCCTGTCGGCTTGACAACGGTTGTGGGTTCGACACTCGCGTGGGGGAATAAATTGTTTTCACGCGTAAAGTTGAGTTCTGCCATTCCACATGCAATGTCTCCAAAATTAAAGGGAAAGTGAGTAAATGTCTTAACACCAGATTCCCTTTGCCTCTGCAATATAAGAAAAATAATTAATAAATTACTCCTATAATTTAGTATTTTGACAAACACTTCCACAGCGAAGATTAAAATACTAATTATAATTTCCAATTTTCGAAATATCTTTCGAAAGATCGATGAAAATGGAAAGGCGAGGTAATGCGTAAGGCTAATGGATATAATACTTTTAAAAAAATATAAAATAATATACTACATTTATTTTTAGCATCTGCACCAATTTATAAGGAAAACTAGTGTAGACCTTCTCTTCTTGACCTGTATTCTTAGATATGACATTGTAAATGCTCTTTGACTTGAGAGAACGTCTTAGCGCTTCTTTCGCTGCATGTAAGCGTCATGTAGCTTTTCTGAAGAAATTAGATGTTTTTAATATGTTTGACGCGTATGTATGATGGCTATAAGTTCAATTCCCGCTTAGGGAAATTCTCACACTTAAACATATTGTTACATATGGTTTACCAGATGAAATGTAATAGCATAACCAGGAAGTATATAGGGTAGACTAGGGGAACCTACACTAGGTATACTTCCTCTAGTCAACCAACTAGAAATGACTTTCTATTCTCCACTTGTGGTGGAATTCAAAATTTCACATTTTCGTTCTATTCGCTGTTGAAAAATCTTTAATATTATTTACTATGAGAAAGTAAAATGTTCTCGTGTTGAAATTTTGTAGACTATTGTTAACTTTTACACTTTAACAGAAAGCGATCTTATTTCAAAGCGTCCAACTTTAATGGTGGAGATAGTTAGAGTGTCTCATGTCTTTACGACACTTCGGAAAAACTAAGAAATCCGGTTTTCTGTGTGTTGCTTTTATTGAAGTTTTAAGGGTTCAAATCCATTGTCAAGTGAACTTTTATTCGTATTACAAAGACATGTGAGAGACATTTTAATAGTAATCTGTTAATAAATAATTAAGATTTTTCTACCTCACGCTGCGAGATAGGTACGTAATCCCGCATACAGCAGGGTAGGCAGAGGGAACCAAGTGTTTAGACACTGTCTCTCTCTTTTTGCCTAATTTTCGAGAGATTGTGTATTGAGTGGCAAATAGTCTTTTTTCATAACGAGGAAAAGGGAATAAATTTCTCGAATAGGAATTCACAAGTGTCGGGTATCCAGACAGACAATGTGTACGTTGACGGCCTCGAAGCTCTTGTAAAGAAGTATATTTTGAATTTATATAGTAAGTTGTTAAATAACAATATTCTATTCAAAGCGTGAGAAAAAATTATTTGTGTTATAATTTTGTACAAAATATTACTATTTAGGTATGACTGTAGTGTTCTTGAAAATACTAACATGGATACAGAAAAATATAAATAAATGTTTACTTCAATATATGTTTTCCCTGTTAAAAGAATCGTAACTAATTTATAATATATAAATAATCTGGATAGACAGACGGACATACAGTGATCTTACAAAGATTTTTTTTTGTTTCGAGATACGGAACCCTAAAAACAAATTGTTCCGTTTTTCCTCTAACGTTTACAGCTGCAGATTTGGTTGATGGCGGAACTTAACGCAGCGCTTTATTAACTACTAGAGCGGAGAAATAAAAATAATTAAATATCGGTAAAAAAGTATATCTCTACAAATCTTACAATGTCCAGCAAACAAACTGAAACTTGTAACAATGCAATTTGCTAAACGATGAGACAATTTGCTTTTAAAACCGTAAAGATCCAGTGGGTCAGGGGGGGGGGATAGGGGGGGAGTTACGCCTTATTAAGTACCTGCCTGACTTGTGGAACACGTGGTTGACATTACTTTTTCTATAATGTATATACATTTTAATGAGGCCGTCGTCGTGCTGATGCCGCACAGCGTCTGATTGTCAATGTGATGGTTGTGGGTTCGCTTCCTACTCTCTGGAGGAATGCTGTATTGTCATATGAAAGACTGAGAGACCGACCGATTTTAATCTAACATGGAGTGTTCCCTAAGTTGAAATACATGTACCTGATTATTATGAAAAAAGAAATAGAAATTCCTAGAAATTTGTGGCCAACATTGATATACTAATAAAATTTTAGAACCCGCGCTTTGAGGTCCACATATATTATAGATCATCAAACTCAAATATTATCCCCCCCCCCATTCACTTCAAAAGTCACAAAATAAATTAATTGGAAACAACAACACATAACTGTACATGCAGAAACCAACATATATATATACATACATTTGTATAAAGGTTACTTGTATTTTCACATAAAGAAGGGCAAATGTGGACGCACGGTAGTAAATTTAAAACGTGTTCGTGCGTAAACCGCTCCGGTAATTACTTGCAATACAAGAACCCGTTCACTTGGGAGTCGGGGCAAGGCGCATATTATATATGTATATAAAGAAAACTAATTTAAGAATATTACATTTGCATTTCTTCGTTCTGGTGTCGAGACAAAGCGCGGCGTTGAGTGCCGCCACTCAACACGTAATACCTGCCGAGTTCAGCGGATTGTGGCAAACGGAGTGTCTTAACACTATGTCCCCTCTGCTAACCCTGCTCTATGCTATAAAAACAATATAAATAATATTTATATATATATATATATATATATATATATATATATATATATATTCTACTTCACTGAACACTGCTGCACGAGGGTTCGTATTTCTTTCGGAGGTATAAGAATTTCTATTTATAAATATCTTACGGATTACCTTTGCCTACTTCGTCGTCGTCACGATTTAAAGATAAAATTGTTCACTATCTATATTTATTATTAGTCATTAAAAAAATATACCTGCCAATAAAAGAAGATTGAAATTATAGAAAGTCAAATGAAAAACATTTACAAACTATTTTTTTTTGTAGTTTTTCCATTAGTCAAATAAAAAACAGCCCTCGCAACGTGTCACCGTGACACAGTATTGGTATAAACTTCTACACTGAAAGGAACAACTGCTGAAAGTCCGCTAGTTGTTTTATTTGTGCTTTTTGCATCGTCGTCGTCCAATACGAAGAGAAGCTTGTAAAATAGTAGAGATAAATTGCTGTGTGAAATTCCTAAATTCAAACATTTCTTTTTTATCCGACGAAAAAATCGAAGGAGGTTCTATTTGACTTGTATAAAATTTGAATATTTTTTGTTGTCTTTTTAACAATATATTATACATATACTGTATTTTTAACACGTTTTTATTAGGTCGAGCTGTAACTAAGTAAATATTTAATAAAATCTAAGAATCTGAATTACACGCATTTCTTATTGTTGTATGATGGGAAACTTGACAATTACATGTATTACTAATGTAATGTAATATTATGGTACCATCGAGCTGATGATGTTTTTTTTTCAGCTTCACGCTGTATGCACACGGCAGGGTATGTAGAGGGAACTGACACCAGAGCGAAGAAAAATAGAAATATAAACGTACAGAAATATTTCACTTTCTTGAGTGGGAATCGGACCCACAACCATCGCGTTTACGCGCGACACCCTTGTGCCACTGCGCCACGACGGCTTCTTTTTAATTTAGAAAAATACAGAGAAACTTTAGACATCCCATTACAGAAGGGATTCGTTTAATATTGGCCACCCGGAAATAAGTTCTGTCCAAACTCTGACCCTTTCAAATGAGATGTTTAAGGAAATTTGTCTTGAGGACAGTTAACATAATAACAACATCACTTTAATTATATGAAATGTGAAAGAAGTATCCGATACATGCGACGGCTGTGGGTTTCTCACTTTGCTGCATGATATTTTTTATACACAGCGTCCGATTGTAGGCGCGTCAGTTGTGAATTTGATTCCCACTCAGGGGAATGAATTAATATATTTTCAATTATCGTGAGAAGACAACGCATGCCGTTGAGTTCTACCACTGAACCCACAATGACGAGAAAATTAGCCGACATGCATAATTTATTGACATGCAAGCTCCACGTGTATTATGACAAATATTTTTTTGGTTAATTAAAATTTGTATAAATAACACAACATAATATATTTTATTTAATTAAAATTCACAGACGTTTGAATAAACAAACATAAATATATGTAGCTACCTACGTGCTCGACCTTCTGAGAATACGCTTCAGACGAAGTTGTTCGATACATAGTCTCTTTACTTGTTAGCAATTTTGTTGTTATAGAAAAAAAAACAATTTGTATTCTGTTGCGTTTCATAAAAAACTAATAAGCGGATATTAAATTTTTTCTCACTCTAAATATATTATGTTTGCGGGAAGTATGTGATGATGAGATAATTACAACATGATATTTAGGATATTAGGATATTAGTCAATGGTCTACTCATCCAGGATGTTACAGATCGTGCAAAGTGGAGTAGGTTAAGCAGGAAGACAGACCCTGGCAACTTATACCTGGGATAAAGCCAGGTGGAAGAAGATTTAGGATATTGTGTGTCCACACTGTTCTTTGTTTTGTTTACCGTCACAGTGGATGCGCGTACAGTCAATCTTATATGTATGTCACATTAATAATGATTAATTGTTTTCAATTCTATTCATTCAAAAAGTTGCATATTAAAAAAAATTAAAGAGACCAACTAAATTATTATTTTCTTTACGACCGACGACGATTTTCACGATCACTAATGAATTATGATGAATTTACATTTTTAAACTTTGCTTCGCATCGCTTCAAGCAAACTGTAACATAGTTCCATTCTTTTTTGTGGGAAAAGAAAAAAGCATTTGATAAATCGAATTTTACCGGAAGTATTCAAATGGCGAAGCGACTGAACGAGAGTTCGCAAAACTTTTACCGGGACCGTTCGTTGAAGCTGCCGTAAATTTTAGTCGAAGCAATTTGGTAATTTTGAACGCAATATAAAACTTTTAAATTGTGTTTTTTGTTGTGATTAATTAATTAAAATTAGACATGTTTTTTATTTTAATAAATAACGTTACCCAGGTAATGTTAAAAAATATTTCGAGCTAGCAGCCCGCTCGCGGCTTCGCCCGCTAGAACTACACTAAGCTCCATGGTCAGACCAGCTCTATGTTATAATAATATCGCATTGTCGTACGATTTATACATGCAAGCAAAATTTAAGCTCAATCGGAAACCGGGGAATGTGTCAAATTTAACTTACAAGATTTGATTACAGACAAACAACGGGACAGATGAAGTAAATAAAAGTTTGTAAAAATGGATATGTAATGCTCTAGAGCCCTCGCAAATGAAATATAGCAGATAATATATGTATATATTTCTTTCAATTAAATTTAACAAAAAGTAAAAAGCAAACACGCCTAATCTAAATAAACAAAGAAAAGTCAAATAGCATTCCAACAGTAATTACTTATTTAGATACATAATTATTATAATCGGATATGAGGAAATGAAGTCAAGGCAAACGTGAATTTAATTAAGATATTTATATATTCTCTTATATATA
>JBAIZZ010000163.1:68722-92440 GCA_037355905.1 Heliconius aoede | reverse complement strand
AATTTTTGTATGTATTTTAAAAACACTAGGGAACCTTGGATTCCAAGAATAGAAGACATGAAAATACTATTTTTTCCCGAGTACGAATCGAACCCACAACTCTCGCAATCGCAGTCAAGCACTGTGCCAATGCGCCATGTGGCCTTGAAACAATTATATAATATCCATATACAGATTTATTCGGTTTAAGTACACCAGCAATTAAGATTTCTCTCGCTTGTCGTACAATTTAGATGACAATAAAAGACGAGTATAAAAATATTTAGGTGTTAAGAGATTAAGCTGTTATTATGTCAATGACAAGATTATGAACATAATTGTTTTTTTTTTTGTAGTTATTCCTATAGCTTTATTACGAAAAAAAAATTAAATTTATATATGTAATTGCCTCTCATTATTATGACTATATTGTAATTTATCGATACATTGTGAACCGACATTATCAAATGCAAAAACATCTGTAGACTAGGCGATTTATCTCTAGAGACTCTTGAGACATGTGCAGGTTAGGTTAGGATAGAAAATTTTAAATTAAAAAAATAATTAACCTTACATGAAAACTTAAATATCCGCGTATCTGCGGTGGCGTTAGTACATGCATGTCAAATTTTGAAATATTTTCCAAAATCAAATTATCGCGAGAAAAAATATGAATTAACGTTGCTTATAACCTTATGACGTATAATGTATATTATATTCCACTATTGAGTGAAGGATAGACAATGCACAGACAGACAAACGGGAAAACACTACATTTTAATTTTTTTTCATTACACTACACTACTACTTTTTCATTTTGCGTCTTATAGTCCACGTCAATAGAGTAGCGGTCAACGACTAGTCTAATATCAACAACAAGGAAGCAATAAAGTTATTATAGTCATGATTACCAAAATGGTGCTTCATGTTAATACGTAATTTGTTCGGTAATTTCCTATGATTGGCTAGTTCAATGTGAGGAGACATTACATGACATGTATTTTGAACCTATTTTATATAAAATTGACATGAAAATAAAAAAATATCGCTGAAATTATAATCTAGAATTACTAGAATTAAAGCACAATAAAAAATAAGGTATGAATAAACATAAATAATATATGAAAGTAATATTCAGGATATAAGTGCGACGGTTGTGAGTTCGATTCCCAATCGGGGGAATAACATTTTTTTTATTTCCTAGCTCTGGTTATAAGGCAAAGCGCGGTCTTTAGTTTCGCAAACCCATATATAAATGAAGCTGTAAAATTTGACAGCGGCATGAGAAACTGAGTGTCTTAACATAAAATAATAAATTTATATATATGACTATAATAATATAACCATCAGTATAATTAACCTAAAAATAAAATAATACACTGTAGTATGAATTTTTTTACAGAACAAAAAAATAATTTTAAGAGCTATTCAATCTGTTTCATAATATTCAATCTAAATTATATTTATTTTGACATTTAAGCTGACAATGTGAAACGGAAGCATTTTCAAAGAAATAAATATATTTTTGTATAAATAAAGCGGGTGCATTTGTGAATACAAATCATTCTGATGACATCCAGTGGGATCAATGCTGACCTAATTCGGAAAGTAGGTGCGGAGGGTCGGAACGGCAATGGGAGATATTACGGTGACAGTACAGTACGTACCTTTGATCTTTTTCTTTTTTAATTTACTAGACTGAGAGAAACTATTAGGATTCGGGAGAAAACAGAGAACTAACTCTGCTATGCGGAAATGGCGTGAAGTTGCAAAATCAATCTTATTTCTCGACTATCGATTTAAATTCGGATAAAACTAGTTTTGCATATATATTTACTATTCCGATCGACGTTGAGGGGTCAAGTGCAAGTCCTCTGATCTGAAAGGCAGATAACGGTGAGATGGGATGGGCACGTGACATTGGATATTACTTAGCATGGAAAATATTATAGCAGTTACTTCTGGTTTTACTAACAAAAAATAGAGAAAATATTGGCGTTACATATGTTTTGCTCACTCTAGCAACAGGTCGCAGGAAATGACAAGACAAGGCACAACCGACATTATTGGATGTAGAAAGCTCAAGTTTACTATGTACATTGAAAAATGTAGAAAAGCTCTAAGAGAAGAGGGAATTACTTAGAATACTATTATAGAAGAAAGGGAAAATGTCGGGATTTTTCATAATCCACGTATACAAAGTTGTGTGAAACAAACTCATAAGATTTATTTTTCAAATATCTATAACTAGATATCTAAGAAACGTCTATCTTATGTACGAGTATATGTAAATAGTTAATAGTACAAGTGTACTTGAGTTCAGTTAATATCTAACAGAAAGGCTTGGCTTAATCTACTGGGTCTTAAACTGGAAATTGAATATGCCCAGAAAGGGATTGTGTCAACCTAAATCCATATCAAGGATTTCAATCCGGCTCTTCTGGTGATGAAACGAGTTATTCTGTGATATCTTTGTATTATGTATTGTTTTGTATTATTTTGTAAAAGTTATCTTTCTAAGCCACCGAGTGTAATGCTAACACTTAGTAGTAATATATGTTCGTTTTATTGTATTATACAGCAGGGTAGAGAGAAAGAACTTAGTGTAAAGAAACTCTATTCACCGCTTTCATTTTTTAACGTCGTATTAAAAATATTTTTTATATTTAATTCTTATAAATTATATAATCTGCGTATGTATAATAAATGGCAATATCTATATGTAATTAACATTTGTATAATATGGTGTTAGAAAAAAAGGCTATTTTCATTTATTTATTTTATTTAAAAATACATATTGTCATACTTTTGTCAACCAGTACTGTAAATTTTTGCTATACTGTAGCCGGTCGAAACTCCTGTGTCCTATCTATCTAGTGAGGAAATGAAAATAATTTAAATATGATCCTTTAGGAAAGTGAGAATTTGTCACCTCACACTTAGAAAAAGGCATTTTGATACATACGTTATATATTAGTAGTTTGTCCTCATCTCTTCTATCGACGTAGAAATTTTTCGTAAACTTTATTTTATGTTACCAGACAGAGTTCTGGGTTTCGTGGCAATTTCGCCAGATCGTCTCCAAATTCTAAGATTGATATTGTGTACTTTTTTCACTTCACGTACCTAGCACAGTAGACAAAGGAAACTTGGGAACCTAGTTTTAAGGCACTTCCCAATTTCCACCGAATCTACGAAGACTTGATTTTTTTTTTCAGCTTCACACTGATCCCGCAGGCTAGACAGAGGGAACCTCGGTGTTAAGACACTCCGTTCCTCACTCACCTGCCGAATTCTGGAGGCATTGCGTGTTGAGTGGAATATAAACGTAAATAAATATTTCACTTCCTCGTGCACCCTTGTGTCACTACGCCACGATCACTTGATTTTTTAATTGGTGAAAATCAAGCGGTTCTGCCTACACAAATCTATAAAAATTGAAAATAGATGTATTCATTGTTCATAAGGTTATAGATATAGATTTAAAGCCTTGCAAATAAAATAACATTTATTAATATATCACTCTTTAGATTTTAATATATTAATTACAAAATGATGACTTTAACTGTTTTCAGAACGTTTATACATAATTAAAACTATTGTTTATATATTAGCATATATACAATTGTATACATTATTATGCTGTCGTGCTACGATGGATACACTGTTTGTTGTCGTATAAATTCTACATGTTAGAGGTATTTTTTATGTTTTTATAAGGAGCGTGAAGCTCCAAATATAGCAACAATAGCAGAGGCACAGACAGCCCAGTGTCAAAACACTCTATCTTACATTTCCTGCGCCATTGCCCTATAAGGGCATAAAACATGGTAGACTAAGGGATTCTAGTGTTAGGACAGTTCGTTCCCTACGCACCGCTTAATTCTGCAAGCGAATTTATAAGTGAAACTGAACTCCTCACAAAAATAGTTTATTCCTCAGTATTTAATTCTGAATCTAGATACAAATAATTTAGAGGCACTAGTTCTAAAACTCGGCTAGAATATTTTCAGAAACCTTAGAAAAATCGTCTTAATTAAAATTTTCACAAAACAATTGTTCTCTGGTGGCCTGTTTTAAGAACTACATTTAATTTAACATTTACAGCAGAGATTTTATATTGTTCTTGTACTATTATGCATTTTATTGTTAAATCGTATTTAGTCATTGCAAGCGTACGTGCTTTACAAAACCAGTTTACATTATAAAATGTAAGATAACGTAAAATAAAAACCTGAAGCCATACGAAACCTTCCACATCCATGTCCATCCATATTTTGGATTTGACCGCTTTTTCATTCATTTTTTTACATTTTCGTTCTCAATGTGATGAATAACGATATCAGCATTAGCGTTACGTCAAAACCAGATCTTTATAATAATTAATTTTGTTATAATTCAATCAAAGTTCAAAGGTCAGGGCAGGTTCGACTCCAGTTGTGGCCAATTTTTTTAGATCGCAGCATCAATGTGCGGATAAAGGCTATTTTATTCGTGACCGTAACTAATTTACGCTACTGAATCTAAAAATAATTAAAATAATAAGAATATAAAAATAATTGCTCCATTTTAATGTGGTTTGTGATCGTAAACGATCATTTATAGGGATTCCCCTTTTATCGTGTCGTGTTTTATTTATATTGTTTAATTTTTTTAAAACAACTATATATTTTTTTTATATTCTTAGAACATATTATAAGGCGAAACGGGGTTACGCGCTACAAGTAAAACCTGGATATGAAATAAAATTAAATAAATTATTTTTTATCATAGGGCCTTGTGTGCCACATTTAAGAGGAGACTAAGAGAGAATGAATTGACTCGATTTTCGTGCTTTCGTAAACAACGATCAGCGTTAAATTTAGCATAAAAGTAGAGACAAATAATGTTTTGATAAAACGTCATATTGAGCTTTGGAAGTTAACGTCCAAGTTCCGTCGATATTAATCTTCTAGTCTAGTGAGGTCTTAGAAAGTTACTCAATTTGCAACTAGGAGATACCGCCTGGTTATAGAATTAATAATTTTAGTGATAGAATGGCTTTACATAAATAAGGGTGCTATACATTTTAATAACTATATAATTATATATAGTTATTAAAAGATATAGGACTTTTTAATATTCTGCATAAAAAATATATGCATAAGTAAATACAAGAACAAATAATATTAGATTCATGGGTATACGAAAGATTCGTTATAATACAAAAATAGTTGTAATATAAAAATAACGACTAACGTAAGGCTAAACATACAACGTTGTCATAGAATTTATTTATTTAAACGCATTTTATATAATATTCTTTCAATATTTAGTAAAAAAAGTAGTGAACGGAGTGTCGTAAAACAGCGCGTGACTGCTGCTGGCCGCTAAAGTAAATTGCGCACTCTGCCCTTTTGTAAGCGAGATGATGGCTGAACTGCTGGCTGGCTGTATGCTATTTACATCATTATCATAGTTACCTCTCGCTCTTAGAATGTGTCATACGTACATATGATATCAATGATACAGGCGAAGCTGCTGAAGAGCTAGTTATAATTAAACCTAAAATATAATTCAAATAAAGATAAAGATAAATTGAACGAAGTGTCTCAACACCAAAAGTTAAAAATGTTAAAGCTAATGTAACAGAGTAAAATATAACTTAATTCTCTCTGCCTATTCTACAAAATCTAATAGTTACTTGAATATGAGATAGATCGTTGAAAATGTCAAGTGTCCATCTAGAATTCTGAGTATAAAACTATTTAAAAATTCATTCTTAGCTAAAACCCTGTTTAAAGTAAAAGAATATCGCAAATTTGATAAATATATTGTTGGTTTTTAAATTTGGAAAATGAATAACTTTCATTTTAATCACAATTGAGTCTGGAGGCCAGCAACAATTTAATATTTTCATTTCTACGCTATGGTGGCAGAGTGCGGTGTTAAGTTCCGCCATTCAACACGCACCTCCAGAATTTGGCGGAAAGGGGGAAGCGGAGTGTTTTAACATTAAGCTCCCTCTTCGTACCCTGCTGCGGGCAGAAGGTGAAAGCGGCTCTATCTTGCTTCAATTTTGTTTTCACGCTATCAAAGTTACACCAATTTTAACTTATAAAATGAAATCTCTTAGTAACATCGAACAACAGCCAATGTCATCCATTGAACGTCTTTCTTACGCTCTACCAACTTTGTTTACATAAATGTTATTCACAAAAAAAACACAATTCATTTCAAATCGAATAATCAAATAATAAATATTCTGCAATAAAAAACTGTGGTTTTTTTTATAAAAAAAACAAATTTAGATTTAAATAAATTATATTCATTGCAAACTATTTATACGATCGCTTACGATTGAGAAGTAGCGAAGTCAGACCCCCCGGAACGCACACATGAAGAGGGTGATGACAGTGGACAAGGCGAAATGATGTATGTAGAGACAGTAGTGTTTGGCGCTCGGTTCTCTCTGACTACCCCGCTAGGGATACTATCCTCGAGTGGGGATCGAACCCACAACCAGTCGATATTGCAGCACACTTTGTGCACCTGCCCCACGAGTACAAACAGTACATTTAAAAAGTAACTGCCTTTATGCCTATATGATGTACCTTAATTAGTTAGTATGTAGAATATGGAAATAATGACAAACATAATAAAGTAAATATGCATATGATTTAAAATATTACAAAATAAGACGCTGCCATTTGAAAGTTTTACTACTGACTGAGAAAGACTGAGATTATTTCGTTAGAATTCCATTTAGGAAAATTTTATAGTTATCATTAAGTGAAGAGCAACTATAGTATGTGCCGCAAAGCGATTATATATCATCAATTTGGTCGGTAAGTAAGAACCGTCGTGGCGCAGCATACATCGCACAGCCTGACTGTAAGCGCGATGGTTGTGTGTTCGATTCCTACTTGCTCTGGTAACAGGACGAAGGCGCCTCCCAATACGTAATGTCTCGATATTTGTGCGGTACATGGTAATCATAATGTCTTAACATTAGTTTCACTCCGCAACTTAAATCTGTAATAGGCATAAAAATAACTTAGCTACTCACAGTTTTATCCAACAGATAACTTCCCGGGAAGATAAGTGGTATATAAGTTATCATGTAAACCATCGAGGTCCAATACACGGTGATGCTGTTAACCCCATAGTACTTTACCACCGCGTCTTGTATTATGCTGTACTGCAACCATTGCATCGCATTCGTGGCTGAATACAGGACGAAAATAAATAGTACTAGCCATCTGATACGATAAACCTTATATTCAACGGGAGATTTCTTCGGGGAATCCCCTAAGCCTCCCTTCTCAGCCACACCGTCCATCACGCTGCCACTGACTTCTAAATTCTTTAAATCCGTCATTCTTCTTTTTATTTAATAAAAATATGGCACATTAATTATTTTATAAATATATTTTTTAGGCTCTATATATATTATTGTCTTAGTTTACAAGTATTATTGTCAAATTTCCCGCGTATTTTGGCTGTAACGGCGAACGAGATGTGCAAGACGCGCGGCCGCCCGCACTCGACTGTTTTCAATTTTCCTCAATCACGCCTAACGCTTCCTTTGCACCCTACTGCTCTGATAACCGAGAGAACCATACAATATATTACATACATTAAAAACATATATAAATAATCGTGAATTGCCAGTTATATTATAATACTTTACTAAATCCACAGATTAAACATATCATAAGTATATTGTAATTATCACTAAACCTTTAATCGATTAAGCTAATATAAAATCGAGTAAAATATGTATCTATTTATACATATTATGTAATAGGTACATATTCAAAAAATATTATAAGTTATTATATATATAAAGTTTGCAATTAATCAATTTGTTCATTCATCATCAATTTTTTTACTAAAGAAACGCGCTTTATCTCTTTGGTCTTGACAGACAGACGTATAACAAAGTGGTCCTAGTGAGTGGTAGTGTTCCTTTTTTTAATTTTCATATAAAAAACTATTGAAACTATTCGCTAACTCTCTAGTAACAATTAACTAAGAATATTTGTAATATTTAATTAAAATTGTCAAAAATGTATGTACAAGTTTATAAACGCGTAAGCTAAAGCGGTGGGCATGGCAGGAGAATGTGACTCGCCGGTATGGAGCCGGCAAAATATACACAGAATGTACGTGTTTAAGTTTGTTTAGACGTTGTTTAAATTCTATAGTAAGCGGGTGCTATTATAGTTAGTTTTAGAAGGTATTTCCTGTGGCTTTGTGTTTTGTTTAGTATTTTTTTTTAATTTCACGCTGTATCCCGCATACAGCACGGTAGAAAACGAGAGATTCAATATACTTATACTTTACGCCCAATTATCAAGTTAACACCACGCTTTGCCTCACTCTGGCAAAGGACGAGGAAATTAAAATTATTCATTACCCCGACGACCACCGACCGACCACTGAACGACCACCATGACAATATTTAAATTTATTACTTCATTTAAAACAACGCTGTTCTACTGTTAAAAGATATCGGCACAAATTTTGCATTAAGAACCGTCGTGCGGGCCACACGTCAGTATCTATATTGTCATAATAGTAGGAAAACTTTAAAAAAAGGGAAATTTTTGAATTTTGAATTTCAAGGATTATTAGCTGGATATTTCATTATTTCCTCAATATTTGTTGAGAAGGCGTTAATAAAAGTAAATAAGAATAACAACTAATATAATATTGATAACGACAAGGACTGGTGAGTGTTCGCTCCGTGGTCACTTAATTGGCAAGTGACTGAAAACGGCAGCCAATTGTACGGTTGAAGACTACAAGTGGGCAGCTACTCCTGGCGGCCAAATTGGAGAGGCGAGGAAGGCTTTTTCCTTATAACTTTTACTTGAATTTCGTGACGTAATGCACAACAGTGTGTGCACGCGCACAAAACTTCAGAAATTCAAAAGAATCAATCAATTATATAATTATGGTCTAAATTATTACGACAATTTTTAGTTTCTTAAATATTGGCAACAATTAAAAAAAATTGATATAATTAAACATTCTAAATATTCACCCAAACCAAGTGACGGACCAACATTAGCATAAAATACTTTGTCTCAAGTTCCTGTCATTCCTAAGATATATAATTAAACTGTATGGAAAGTGGAAAAGCGTCGTCAGCAAATTGCAGAGGTCGTTAGTCGAGCAGCTGTCTCGAAATTGCTCCGTAATTAGACTTAACACTCGTATATAAGATAGAGTGAGAAGCGTCAACTATACATAAAATAAAATTACAAGTTGTAGGGGTACAAGCGACTGTTACGACGGTTGTGGGTTCGATTATCACCCGGGCGAATGAAGTACTAGATTTTTTCGCTCTGGTAACGAAGCCAAGTCAGGTGAGTTCAATTTCGGCACTTAATACATAATGTCTCTAGAATTAGGCGTAAAGTGTCTTAAAGGGAAACACTGTGTGTTAATACTAATGTCCCAGGTTACCTCTGCCTACCCTACTACGAGCGGGATACATGCCTGAAGCTAAAAAAGGCCCCTGTCGACTTGTACCGTTATGTAGTCAGAAATAAAACATTGTTATTTGACAATATTTTAAAGATTGGGTTCTTTCTTACTATATTTCAATTACATGCCATTATCTTCCCATCTCATACACACGATTAATGTCAAGTCCACTCTGGGTCGACTGGTGCAAGTATTAAAATGAACATCTACCCTCCTCCAGGACTAATCTAAGGTTAAAATGTTTGCTCAAGTATAAATAAACGTCATATTATAGGAGACCCGCCATTTTGATGCTTAAATTTGGAACAGTAGAATGTATTTTATATATTTATAAAATCATATTTTTTTTTTTATTTTAGACAGTATACATTTGGGGTAGTATGTAAAACTAGATACTCGTAACACGTGTCACAAGAAATGAAATCAGTCTTGGTCTATAATAAGCATATAAAATATTCAGCGCCTGAAAATTTCTAATGTCAATTACACAAAGACGAACTAAAATCATCACAAACGCCTAGACGCCTGTTCATTTCCTATTAGCTATATATCTCGTTTATGCCGGCGTCACATCTGTCAAGTTGTAGTGCATTGGGTAATAAATTGTAAGTCTCACCGTTAGTTGACACCCTGCTAGTCAAAACGCGATTACAAGACATACGGCGGGGCTCAGCTGTGAATAATAGCACTGGATGTCGGAATTATGAACAGCTGGAATAGATCTTGAACTGTCATTCTAATGAACGTAGAGTGTATAAGGTTAATAAAAATTTTTCCAAATTATTATTAACCTTATACAAATTAAAGTCAGTTGTCGCGAAGGGGCACAAGCGTGTGATTCTAAACACTACTGGTTGTGGGTTCGATTCTCTGGTAACGAGGCAAGTCCCGCCACTCAAATCGCAAACTCCTTGAAGTATCTTAATGGGAACGGAGTGGTATTTTCACTAGGTTTCCAGATTCTCCCTGCCTTTTCTGTTATGTGCGGGTTGTGGGTTCGACCATGTATTATTTTCAGTCACTCACTCTAGTCAGAAACGAAGCGCGATGTAGAGTTCCGCCACTTATTACCTTGTCTTTAAAAATAGGTGGAAAATATGGAGCTGAGTGTCTTAACCCTCAATTCCCTACCCAGGAAAAAACATGATCTACTCGTACAATATAAACATTTAATTTGTCAACAGCATAACTCAACCTAATTATCAACAACAATAGAAGATGAAAACGCGCCTCAAAATGATATTCGCACGTACTAACCCATTCAAACTCCAGGGTTGGCACTCCGGCCGCCATACATCATCCTGCTCTCCATTGTGCGCGGCTGTTAGCATTGATAGATAATGGTTTCTTTCAAACACGCGTTGTGTTTTAAATTGTGTCGGGAAATTAAAATATTTTCATATAAATTTGTTATTGTAGCGGCGGCGGTTTTGGTGTAACGTAGTTTTGGAAGTTGTGGACTGGGCTGTTTAGTAGAAAACGATGAAGTATATGTTCTCTTTATCTATCTTTAGCACAGCGACCGATTATGAACGCGACGCTTGTTGTTTTAAAAGGACAAGGCAAACGAGCGCACGAGTCACCTGATGGTAAGTGATCACCGCCGCCCACGACCCCATGTAACACCAGAGGAGCTGCAGGTGCGTTGCCGGCCTTGTGATGTTATTTTCTTGTTGTGGTAAAAATACAAATGCGGCGTTGAGTTCCGCCACTGAACACGCACACGGTCTCGAGGTCAAGTTTTCACTTTTCTCTGTCTTCGCGTTCTTTCTACATAAAACTTAAAATAATGTGTCTATTAGTAATTAAGCACGAAACGGTTAGACTCGCGGTTCTTTCTGTCACCCTTGCCAAAAATGTCTAACTAGTTAGAAGCTAAAAATAACCCGTTTGTTCACATATCACTCGCATTATTGTGGCAGACAACGGGGTTGACCTTAAATATTTTGCATACTAAAAAAGGCAACAAAAAGGAAACATACTTACTTTTTTTAGATTTAACGTTGAAAACAGCAGTAGACATAGGGAGCCTTGGGTTAAGCCAACAAATTTGTTGCCAACAAAGACATAGACATAATTTATTTCGAAAATAGGAATCAAACCCGCAACCGTCTAACGTCGTTTGAAGTCCGTTACCGACAAGCACAAAAGTAGTTAATTAAAATTTAGTAACGCTTTAAATTGAACCGCGTGACACTTCACCAGCAATATATCATTCAGAACGGTGCGGGCGTTAGTTCCGTTGTACATCCACATTTCTCATTACCCTCCTGCCACAAATAATCTATCTTCTGCTGTAACTTTTTATACATATTTATAAAATTAAATAAAACAAAATGTGTTGAAAACTAGATATTTTTTAAAGTTGTAAGTACTATGATTTTTTTAATTTATTACAATACAAACTCGTATTTTATTTTATATAGCGGGGTAGGCAAAGGGAACCTATGTATAAGTCTCTCTGTTCCCCACGCACCGCTCAAATTTCGAGATATTGTTGAGTGGAGGAACTCTCCGCTACGTTTTGTCTTAGTACCAGAAAGAGAAATGGTGGTGGTGGAAGTCACTATTTTGAGTGACATTCAGAAATATTGTTTCTACAGTAAGATTTTGCGCCTCTTCGTCACGTCGGCCTCCGTACCTATTAAATACCTACGTTTCCTTCTCATTAAGAATTATTGACATCTAATGTAAGGTTATAGCTATATAACTGTAGCTTCAGTTTTGTGCTCTTGAAAGTGTCAATTGAGCAATCAATTCTCCAATGTCACATTGAATGATACGTTACATAAAGGAATCTTTAAAGGAAAATACACGGGCTCAGGATTTTTTTTTCAGTTTCGCACTGTATAGCCGCATCTAGTCAGAGGCGATGACTACATCGTCCGCACGAAGTCCTAAAATTTTCTGGACATTGCGTGTAAAATGGGGAATGGAACGCCGCTCTGTATTCGGCTACCAGAGCGAGAAAAAAAAAGATAATAATTATTCATTCCGGCGAATGGGAATCGAAACCACATCTTTTTTTTTAGCCGTTTCGCCATGCGACCTTAAAATCCATGTATATGTTCAAAATTCATCTCGACATCTACCTAACGTTGCATAAACCTTAAGCGCACCAGTGAATGCACTTTGTGTCAAAGGATGCTCTAGGAAAATACCGTTACAATACAATTTGCGCCGACATAACCACAATATATAGATATAGTGTATATTTTTTGTATCCCGCATATAGCAGGGCAGGCAAAGGGAATCTGGGAACGTAGTGTCTTGACACTTTAAAACTTTCTTTCATTTGAGTAAATTTAACTACAAGCCAAATCCTATGCAGTTATCGTAAAAATATAATATTTACAAAAGAAAATAGTTTAATATTTAACAAGGCTAATAATAAAATGGCGTGGTAATTGTAAAATCGTTTTTCTTGATACTTTATAGTTGTGTAATAGAAGATTATTCAAAGATTACTATGATCTTGGCAGTCGTTCAAACAATAATACCTTATATCATTCGATGAAATAGCAAACAGCTGATCTGATAACAATGTAGATAACGTGTAATTTTACATCAATTGAAGTAATTGAACTGATAATGTATGTCGCTGTGTGCGGGATAGAGCGTGAAGCGTATTATATAATATAAGTTGAAGTTGGGATGGAAAGGAAAGGCGGAAAATTTGAGAGAATTATTATTAATACTTATTTAGAATATTGAGAAAAAATAATTATCTATAATATTTATTAAATAATATTTGAGAATATTGTCGAATATGTCATTTTTAAAGTTAAGAAGAGTTAAATATACATATGAGATATTATGCAGTAGAACAGTGTCTTTCTACAAGGGCATAGTGGTAAAGCAAAGTGCAGCGTTAAGTTTCGCCAGTCAACTCCAGCAGGAGTGCGGAACTGAGCAACACGAATAAAGGTATATAAGGCAATGTGATAAGAAAATAACTTCAATAGGCTACAAATAAAACTTTACTATATTGGAAAGAGAAGGTAAATATAGGAAACGAAATGCTAATATTTTTTTTAATTATTATCTATTATATCATACACTTACAGCATGTCACATTCAGCTATATAAGCTGGGGCAGGGAGTCTAGGTCTAGCGTCAATCTAGTATATATTAAGATAACACTCCGTTCTCCACGCTCAAGTGCTCAGATTTCGAGACATTTCGTTTGGAGTGGCGGAGTTCAACGCCGTACTTTGTTTTTTCCACAGCGAGGAAATGTAAATATTCATTCCCCAAATGGGGAATCCAACCGATAACCATATTTTACAGTCACACGCTGTGTTGCTACGCCAGCGCGTCTTTAACCTCTTCTTATTTTATATTTATTGTAAGTTCTAATATAAAATATTTGCAAAGTAACTCTTTTCTTCTAATAATAAGTTCTTTGATTTTCACAATTAATATACGTTTTAAATGAATTAATAATATACGCAATTATTAAGGTTATAATAGTTTCTTTTACCTCATTGTAATTGGTTAATTAATTGGCAATAAAACAGCAAGGTTTTCAGTTTCCCTCTGTCGAAGTTCACCCGGCGATATGCGGTATACAGCGTGAAGCTAAAAAATACACGAAAGAAAGACGATCTTCTTGCTGCTTTCTTTTGTCCATGCAAAAAAACAAACAAAAAAACAAATATAAAAAGGAGAAAATAGATACAAATAAAAAACACTCACCGTTTTATCCAGCAACCAGCTACCAGGAAATATTAAAGGCACATACGTTATCATGTACACCATAGACGTCCAGGATACAACATTGCTCGTCACACCATAATATTTCACTATAATATCTGAAATGATCGTGTACTGGGTCCACTGGAGGGAGTTCGATGTGGAGTACAATACAAAAAACACGAGCATCAACCATCTAGATTTGTACACTTTGTAACCTTCGGAGTTCTCCATCATGAGGCCGTCCATAACACTGCCAGCTACGTCATGTTTAGGTTCTTCTTCTGAGAGAAATAGTTTAGTATTAATATCCGAAGACTTGTGTATCCCATTCGGTACGTTATCACTATTTGTCATTTGTGAAATTTAAGCCTAGGCGGCGTTATCGGCAAAGATAGGGACCGGTAAGGTTGATGTTTTATCTATATCTATCTTTATTGGATCCGAATTGACTAATCTAACGATTATTCTATCAGTCTTGTAGTTTAAAAATAAAATGATAAATTTTATACGATTCGTATTATACGAACGTAGTAAGTTCACGGCCATTTATTATTTGAGAAGTACGGTTATAATCTTGACGAAGTGTCTAAGGAGTGATGCCATCTCTTTCTTACTAATAATAATAGTGTAGGTTAGAATGAAACGCGTATATTTAATTTGTTGCTTCACGACAGTATTCACGTGTTAGTGGTAGGTTATGTGAATACGTGGAAATTTACGTGGATAACTAGAGCGATCACCGCAACTGCCTTTTGCACTAGGTCGGGTTACATCATCAATTAATGCGATAAGGCAAATAAATATTTATAATTATATTGTATAGATTTTCTATTAAACGTGTAATGGCGCGGGGGCACAAAATCTGATAACGAGGCAAAGCGCGGCGTTAAGTTACTCCACTCAACACTTAGTGCCTCCAGAAATTTTGCAGAAAGTGGAGAACCGAAGTGTCCGAAGCCCAAAAATAACTTTTCATTGTTTTCATAATTAGAAGTTAGTGGCAATGTTGTTTTTATTTTTTTGTATATATTAAGTGTTTGTCTGTTTGTCTCTGAGCACAATAATTTTATAAACATAGATTTTAATCTTGCAAAATTTTAATTTATGTAATAAAAATCTGTGTTGAAGTGTCAAAAGGACCTTTAAAATTACGACGATTACTCTATTAAGTATAAATGAACGAGTTTAAATGGAGTCACTGAAGTGTAATTTAATGTAGGTTCAGCTGAAAATTTCAACAATTTTATGTTAGATCAAAACGAAGACTTTCTTTATATTATTAAGTACTAATGGCGGAAATGAACGCCGCAAACTATTCTCTTGATAATTAGTTAATTACTAACAAAATGCAGCAGAGCGTGTACATATTTTTTCTGTTTCTCAATAAGATATAGCGCAGCGTTCAGTTTCGCCACTCACCACGCAATGTCTCAATAATTCAGACTCTAGGAACGGAGTGGCCTTACACTACGCTCCGTTATATTCTGGATACGGCGTGGAACTAATAATATTCCCAACCAAATGGAATCTAAATCCACAACACTGCGATCACGTCATAATAAATATCGCGATAATATTTTTTTTATGTAAACGGTAGTGAAGTGAACAACTTCGAAGTTCATAAAGTGAAATGGCTCGACGCTAAGCGGGTAATCTTTCCACTCTATTTCAGATTGATATTAAAACCAATGTTAAGAAAGTAAGGAGTGCTTTAAAGGTTCTAGGTTTTATAAAAGTTCTTTCATATATATATATTCAGTTTCACAATGTATCCCGCACTCATCAGGGTAGGCGGAAGGAGGCTAGTGTTAAGACACTCCGTTTCCCACTTTCTACCGAATTCTGGCTTTCTTGCATTGCGTGTTGAGTGGCAGAACTCAACGCCGCGCTTTGCCTCGACACCACAGTGGTACAAGCACAGCAGTGTGACATAAATACTTTTTTTTATAACACATTTAAAATACTTTAAATGTTATATACAAGTGTAGAAATTGCAGCTTCGGCTTAAGGTTCCCTGGGGAATGTAGAGGAACCAAAATTTGTAGGGAAATTGAAATAATTAAATGTAAAAAAAAATTAAAATTCAAGCTCTCCAGCACTAAGCGTTATTTATAAGTGCTATGTAATAAACTCGGAACTGTAAGTTATACGATGCTCAACCGTGTGGTTAACTAATAACGATTGAAGAGATCCAATCCTTAGCTCCTGATCCCATTGCCGGACCAGCTCGACCAAATTATTGTGCTCTCACCCAAGTTCCGTTTTACTGCCGAGCGGAGTTGCCGGCCACATCCCATCAAAATACAGTCCAGACGATGATAACTAAAAATAACTCATGAGTAAAATCCTTTACGTTAACATTCATTCAAAAAACAAAGAGTTACATTCTTCCCATTGACCTTGAAGCTTTGATTTGTTTAGCAAGTAATAAAAAGGTACGCGTGTCTCACTTCTTTTTCGATGTTTTTCTAATTAATAATTTAAATTATCGTTGATTTTTACTTGTTAAATATTTAACATTTAAAACATGTTAATGTATAATTTCGTATTCAAGTTTACACATTTTTTTAAAATTGTTGTTAGATCAAAAATTTAACATCTAGTATACCGTCCGCGGCCTCGTCTGGACTCCATGAACAAGAACATACTGAAGCAATAGTCACTTGCCTAAACTAAAAATGTATTTCAATAAGTAATTGTCTATACTAATATTCTAAAAATGAAGAGTTGAAATAAGTTGGTCGTTGGTTGAACAGTTTATTTACCGAGGAAGTCTCTAGGTGTCACGACACCACGTCCCCTTGCTATTTCCATGTGACCACATAGACGGAACCGTAGGAGCTGGTCTGCTATATGCTACCTACAAGCAGATGTGTATAAACCAGCCTTTGAACGTCTCGTGTGACTGACGCACGAACATCAGAAGGGAACTTTAACAAAGAGCTCCCATTATAAGATTCACCAAGTCAAACAGGATTTATTAGGAGGTTCCTTGAAAATAATTAGGGTTGTAACAGAATATGTTTCTCTTAGGCGATCGGTTTCGTTTTAAGATTATAAGTATATTATTTATTGCTGTAAGTGTAATAATATTATTGATATGTCTATAATTGTTAGGTTATTACATTTACTTTAGCTACATACTGAATCTCGGATATGGTAGGGTAGGCAAAAGAAACTTTGTATCAACATATTCCTTTCCTAACTTTCCAGTTAGGAAAGTTAAAGTTAAGGCCGTCGTGGCGCAGTGGTCAAGGGTGCCGCCCGTAAACACGACGGTTGTGTGTTGCACAATGCCTCCAGAATTCAGCAGAAAGTATGAAACGGAGAGTGTCTTAACACCGATCCCTCTGCCTACCCTGCTGTGTGCGGGATACAGCGTGAAGCTGAAAAAAAACTTTCCAGTTAGTCTCAATCTCACGCCTTGTGTTCTACCAAGAGAGAAACTGAAAACAACGAATTCCTCATAATATTTAAAAGGCAGCATGAAATAGAGCAAAAGCATGGCTAGGAGGGCTACTACCACTTATTAATATAGTTTTTTTATATATCCTCCTTTCTAAGAAATATCTATAAATAATATTTTTTCGGATATTTTCTTTATTTGGTTTGTGTATTTATAGGTTCACACTTGCCAAATTTCATAATTGTAGGAATAATATACAAAATAATATTTATAATCGTTTTGTGATGGTTTCGGGTTCGATTCCTAATGAAATATTTAATATTTTCATTTCTTCGCTATGGTAACAAGGTAATTTATATAGAATTTGTATATAACAGAAATAATTGAAGATTTATTAAAAATAATCAGTTAATTTTTTTACCTTTAGCTACCTAGTAATTTAGTTGTGTAAAAATACAAAATAATAAAAAAAGAGATGGCACATCTCCTAAACAGTAACAGCTGTTCTAACAACAAACAAATAAACAAAAAAATCACTATTTACCTTAAAAATTCAAACTTTTATCTCACAATTATACGTAAAATAGTTAAAAACAAAGTATATATTATAAAATAGTATAAAAAACCCACACGTCATACACTCACTACACATCTGATACGACTATAACGAATTACCGCCGACTAAAGGCACTTTATCGATGTATGAAAGGCAACAAATTTATTATCTGAAGTAGTTTCAATTTAAATATATGATTCGACATTCGTTAATGGTTAATAAAACCAACAGAACGTATTTGTTTTTATTTTTAGGTTATATATTGTATACACAGGCTGTACTCTACAGTCGGCGGTAGGGACGCGACTAGGGGACGAGCGCGCCTGCGCGATTCTTTCTTTTGATGTGTTTTTGAGAGTTTATACGCTATTATGACTCAGTAGGAATGGTTTGTGACTACAGGGTAGTCACTGTGTGTTTACATTCCGTTCGGGGAATCTTTGTATTAATGATAGATTTTCGTTTGTTAGGCTTAGTTACCTTATTTTCAATTAGCAAATATTGTTTATATTATCAAGATTTATCCAAAAAGGCTATCATCGGCTTGTATAAAGAAAGATATCGTAATCATGTCAATGTTAAATCTCTATTAGATATAGATCATAAGGATGAAATCACGCCATATGACGTGGTCAGATTCCTACGCTAGTCCGATTCCTTGTGTAATAACATTCTATACAAAATAGCTACGGTTTTTTCCACATGAAACACACACACTTAGTGTTAACACACTCCGTTCCATGTTGAGTGTGCAGTGCTCAGCAGTGTTCAACGCCGTCCTTTGTCTCGTTACCAAAATTAGTGGGAAGAAATAAAAATAATTGATTCTCGGCTGTTGGAATCGAATCCACAGACGTCGCGTTTCCAATCAGACTCTACAGCGGCCTCATTATTAATATAAATAAAATAATATGTATATAACTAATAAAAATCAATTATACATCTATCTCCAAAGCGGTCGTGGCGGAGTGGCACAAGGGTGTGACTGTAACGCGACGGTTGTGGGTTCGATTCCCACTCGAGGAAGTGAAATATTTATTTACGTTTACATTTCCATTTTCTTCACTCTGGTGTCGAGGCAAAGCGCGGCATTGACTTCTGCCACTCAACACGCAATGACTCCAGAATTCGGAAGAAAGTGGGGAACGGAGTGTCTTAACACCGAGGTTCACTCTGCATACCCTGCTGTGTGCGGGATACAGCGTGAAGCTGATTAATAATCTCCAAAACAAAATTAAAAGCCATAATCCTTGCGTTAAATTTTCCTATTTATCATTCAGTCGAGGTTTATAACGAGGTTTGATAAGGGTTAAGGATCAATGGAACACATTAAAATTTAATTGTTATTTGACCAAATACCTGAACATAAGGGGGAAATCCCTAAAAATTAATGGCGGTAACCGACAGTAATATCCTTTCTTTTTCATTATGCGTTTGGCTATAGCCTATTGAAAATCGGAGGTCGCCTGAAAAAATAAGAATATTAAGACCCAAAAATCTGTGTCAAATTCATTAACATTTAGACCTCTCAATTGCATACGGATTTATAGGATACGTCCAACGAATCGAAGCAAAAAATATTCGATACGTTAACGTGAAACCCGATAAAAAAAAATAGAAGAATTTGCTACTCGCGCAGCTACATCAGTGCAATGCAGGACAAAAAAGCAACACGCTGTAATTGATTTACTGTAAACGTATACCGGCTCCCCGAGAATATAGAACAGAACGGGATTGGAAACTGATGCTTCATTTAATTTACACCTGGAGGAATATTTTTGACTTGGACAGATATAGTGACAGACTTTGATATAGATTTAGATATACTCGTAGACCGTTTTCTCAGATAGAATATGTAGATAGATTTCCACTAGACATATCGACACTTTGTTTCGTGTTCTTTGTTTTCCGTCCAAATTCTATAGTGAATTCAATGGCAGCACTTAACTTCGTAAAAATAATATATTTCCCTCAAGTAAGCAAATTTGTTAGGTTTATCTTTGCCAATTTTACTGAGGTATGAGAAAAATAAGCGCCTGTTTAAATATTATGGCAAATAGTTATCGAAAATAATTTAAGGGGCTTTAAATATATATTTGTATAAATACTTAGTTATTTGTAAATATCTCAGACTATAATATTTTGTTAAATAGAAAGAGAGTCATCGCGGCCCAGTAGGACAAGGATGTGACTGAAAGGCGATGGTTGTGGGTTCAGATATAAAAAAAGCAACAACATGTAATATCTTAAAAAAATATATTTTAACTTGAGTTTGTGATTTAACTGTAAACGTTAGTTCTTCGTATCAATTTTGTGGCTAAATACTGGTTCGAAGTATTTTTTTAACTGATAGTTCAATTATCGAAAACGATATAGTACATAACAATCATTGTTTCAATTTAAGTCACAGTAACTGTGGACAGAGGTTCCTAGAATGTGTCATGTAACATGATGTCAATGACACGTGACATACTCTAAGCGTCCGTTACATCAGTCAGTACTCTCAGTAACTTATATTTGAGCATACGTGTAAAGCTATAGGTAAAAGCTAGTAATATATAATATGAAAGTACCTGTAGTGTATGAAGCTCTCAAACACGTTTGTAACACGCAAGTACTATGAAACTAAAGCGATAGCCTCGAAAACTATCCTATCAAATAGCGGATGCGCCAACTTCCGACATCTACCACACCGACCTACATGTAACATACTCCTACTTTGACAGATTAAATCAAACGTTTCAAATTACCTGTGCATTTGGTAGGCTATTACAATTTGACCTGGCTTTACGCCGTCACACTTCTCTTCGTTTAGCAGAGAAGATAGAAGAGGGAACTCAGTTTACAGACACTCCTACTCACACTCCTACGAGTGACGAAATTCAACGGCGCGCTTTCTTTATCAGATAGGAAAAATAAAAGCAATTGAATCACTCCGCCAAATGGACTCGAAACCATATCCCTTCCTTTCAGTCAGTCGCTGTGCTGCTGCACCACGACGGCCTTAGTCACTTTTAGAGGTACATAAAATGCGCCAAGGTTAGCGCACACAGCAGGATAGGCAGGAGAAACTTAGTGCTAAAACACTCCGTTCCCCTCTTTTCGCCGAATTCTGGAGGCATTGCGGGGCAGAACACTACGCCGCGCTTTGCCTCGACAGCTGACGGAAGTAATGGAAATTACGCCACGATGTAGTATCAAATATAATTTACTATAAGTTATTATACTATCTATTAATTTTGTCCTGCAATGTTAGAATCGCACTGAATTGTGAATTTATTCCATTTTTTATTCTTTTATTTCAGCCGCCATTGTTCACTGAGTTCCTGAAATATAGCCTGTGATTTAATTTGCGAAGTCATCAAAGTGAATTTAAAAAGTTAAAAGTGACATTACGAGAAAGCTGCAAAAGCGTTAGTGTGGTTTTTCTTTGAAACTAATGGCCACGCCTGAATTTTCTTTAGATTTGTGAGGTGTGAGCTTTTAATTTGTTCAGTGTGACTTGAACTTGTCTACGAAGGGTTCCGTATCAATTTCTCGATTGTAGATCAAGGAGGAGTGCCAAACAGCAGAATTTAACACTGTCTTTTGGCTATGCAGACCAGTGTAAGCTAATACAGCCATTTAAAAAGAGCCTTTTCATCATACACTTGTGACATATGAACAACCACTGCCTCACGTTTCTCTTTCACCGACGCCATATAAATGGAACGCTAAGATTTTTTTGCATAAAAACAACTTTGGTTTTTTCCTTCGCCAGATCCGGGAATCGGAAATAAAATAGTGTAATCATTTCCCGTAGTGGTGTCGAACCCACATCCCACCTACAAATTTGGATACCAATGATGCAATCGAACTGCGATTAATATTTTATATTGTTTAGAAATAAAATAAAGAAAATATTTCTCCACAAAATAAACAAACACTCGTGTCATATTCATTAAAATAGTAATTAGTGTTGGTCTTTCAACAAAATGTAACTAACGGCAATTATCTAAACAAATGTAGCGTTATATAGAGATGTCACGACAGAGTTCAGTGCTTGAGCACTCATTATACATATATGCCTATATAACATAAATTAGTTCGATTAGGTAAGAAGTTATGCCTGCCTTCTGACTAGAAGAGAACTTCATGAAAATAACTCATTCTCACGACTGGGAGTGAAGGTATGGGTATATCTTCATATGGGAGATAACAAGATAAAGCGTGGCGGAGGTTTGATTAAGGTTTAGAAAATTCTTCAACGCTTATCAAACGCTATCACGTGAAGCTAAAAAATGAAGAAGTAACATAAAAAAATTTGCTATTTATTAGGTATTCGCCGAATTGATTAGACATTGCACGTAGCGTGGCGGAACTTAACGCTGTATTTTGCTTCGTTACCAGAGACCACTCACTCTCTAACACATTCTAAGACCATATTGTAAAATGAGGAAAATATAACAGAACATAACCAATGCTTTAATGTAAAGATCGATTTGTAACTAACGAAAGAAGCTAGTTAGAAATCTCTTAACAAATTCGTTCTGTCCATATAACACCTACCTAAGCATATCTTAAAATAACAATAAAAGTTCTAATAATATTATTACCGTTTACATATTATAATATTTTTATGATATTTGTCAAAAGATCCAAATAATAATTTCAACGACAAAACAATTATGAAGTAACACACGAATTTACATTTTCATTATGACATGTATTTTCATTTATAAAACATAACTTTTTCATATTATCACAAAAGTTAAAATTTTGACGACTTTAAAATGTAATTATGACAAATGTAAAGATGTACTTATCTGCGCATCGCGGCGGCTGCGCGCGCTCGTGAGGCTTTCATTCACTTTACACGTATGGTGGCCATGTTGAAGTGGAAGTGGAGGACTGTACAAATATTGTGTTTCAAAAAATTATTTTCATAATTATATTTTGATTGTGTTTGCTCATAATAAATATATCGAAATATTTAAATGCACATAATATGTGCATGTGTAGTTACCTTATTGTTTCTTTTTTTTTCACTTGTTTGTTTATTCATGCAACTTAAACTTATTGGGACTAAGCGAATAGAACTTAAAAATACGTTGATTTATCTTTCATTTTGACTCAGTTTAACGACAGTTTTGACTGATATATCTGATCAAGTCAAACAGTGAATTTTCTATTAATCTTTTTTTCTTTACAAAATTTCTGCCCCAAAGTAGATTCTAAGATTATGATCTTTTTCGTGAATCAGTACGTTACGACTTCTGAGTAGTGGTGTTAGACTGAGAAGGAACAATAAAAAAACTAAGTAGTCTTCTTAGACGATAATTTTAAGCAAAAACAAAAAAAATCAAGGACTTTTTTAGCTCCATCGCTATAGCCGCTGCTTTTATATATATTTGAAAATTCTATATTTGACGAATACAAACGATACAAAAATAAACAATTTTAACAAATATTTTAATAAAAAATATGTAAAGGAACTGTTTAACCATAATTTCCTAGGTTTTTATGTTCACCCTATTCCCACTTGGTGCTCGTGATAACAGTTCCACCGTCATCTGCGCTCGCGCAGTGTATCGTGTGCCCGCGTTCACCATTTGTCGGCCGA
>JBAIZZ010000163.1:0-68622 GCA_037355905.1 Heliconius aoede | reverse complement strand
ATCTTTGTATATATCTAACAAACATGTTTCCTTTAGTACTTAACCGCAAAGGAAACTTATGTTATTGTAATTGCGTCACCGCGTTGTTGAATTAGCGATGTTATCGTTATTCAACGTTAACACATCTAAATAAAACCATCATTATTTTGCATTAACTAAATTTACTTGAAGATAGATACCTGTTAAATTATATAAAATTGTGTCATCGTGACTATGACCATGAAAATTTTGATTCTGAATGAAGGAAAAGGCGGAAAATTTTATAATTGATTCTCGATGGCTTCACGGCTTTTAACGCATAGCAGAATAGGCAGAGAGTCGAGTGTTAAGACAGTTGTCAAAAAAAACTTATAACGTTTCGAATTCGCAATATATGACAGTCTGAATAATTTTTTTTATGCTTAAAACACCTCTATATTCCCAACGTAGCTAGATAGGCAGAGGGAACCTGTGAGCCTAGTGTGTAGACGCTCCGTTCACATTGAGAGATACTGTCGTTCACGTCACTCTCCATTGAATTCTTTAAGTACTGCGTGTTGAGCCGCGGAACTCAACGCTGCGATTTGCCTCGTTACCAGAGCAAGGAAAATATTAAATATTTGATTTTAAAAAATCTCATATTCCCACCTACTAATTCGCACGGTATTATCTTAATCTAGGACTAATGTACAAAATGTACATTACACATATATATTATAATTAAGTACAAAGGGTACATTAGGAGCATGTCGCTGTTCCAGTACAGGGTGGGAACCTCCCATGACCGTTGGCCCGTTATTGCGACGAAGCTTATCTCGTCCATTGTGAACAGAGGTGAGCTTTTTACAATGGGCTGTGTGGAAACTTGAACTGATCTACGAATTAGACCAGTGATTTAGTGGCGATGTTTGAAAATTAGTATGGTTTATTATGGCAGTTCTGTTTTAACTTTTAACTTTAAGTTGTAAAATGGAAAATCTCTCATGATATCTCATATTAGTTCTCCCCTACACTCACTCACAAATTTGCATGCAAAATTTTATCTTTCTAAGCGTATTAGTGTCATCTATGCATTGTCTGTCACTATTTAAAAAAAAAATGTGACTTCGAAGACGTTAAAATTTAGTACATTAAGGAACCATCCTTATAGAGTATACATTAAAAGACGATTTTTCAAAAGCCCTAAAAGAACAAAAACAGAGAGAAGAATACAAATACTATTGCTATATAAATAATAAGTATTATCATATCGTATCATATATCCACTTAACACATTTCGATTCTTGGAGTGCCTTGTTTGTCTAATGACGGTGAATTTGGCTGATAGACTACACTATAGAGAGTGCGTTGTTTTACACTCCGGACAAGTGCGTCGTTCATCATTTATTCTATGACTGGACTAATATATAAAATATTATTTACCGTACATCATTTAAAATCTAGAAAATCTAGAAATCTAGAAAAAGTGCATTAATATATTATGTTTTTTGGTCGTTGACTTAGAGCCGTCATTTTATTTACTATGATTTTAAGCTTATAATACTATGTCTATAGTAAAGAAACCTTACTATAATTTCTAACTTCCTAACCGAATTATTGGGAGAAGCTGTATGAAGCTGTAAGGGCGAGATGTTACCTACACAATTCCGTGTTGAGCCTTTTCCATTCATACACATTTTCCATACATTCATTAAGTGGAAAACGAATCCATAACCCTCGTCGAACAGTCCTGTTCATTAATAAAATAACGTCGATCACATTCCCACTTTGTCAAACGAGAATTATTTATAAAAAAGAAATGTAATAGATAGAGCTACTTCAAGTAATTCTTAATTAAAACATGTTATAATGTATTACATACGCAGATATTACGTTTAACGTTTTAGTCATTTGCTTACAGCACTTCACGCGTAAATGAACAATTTGAAAAATATCCAAGTGATTTAAGTGTCAAAATAATATATTCTTTTTGAAATATATAAATAAAAGAAAAATATCTATTATGACTAAAAACTCTTTCTACAGCAGGAAAGGGAAAACGGTGCAATAAAAAAGAAAATTAAAAAAAAACTAAAAATTAAACTGATAACATTCATAAAAATCTAATATTATTAAAATAAAAAATAATAATAATAATATATATATATAGAAAACAAAATAATGAAACATTTGTAGTGACAGTTAGTGTTTTAGTGATAAAATGCCTGATACACTGTCTCTATCGGCTGGTGTGAGTCTGGGACTCATCGCTGGGATCGTCTCTGGAGTTTGCTACCTCTTCGCCAGTGGAGTACCGAGGCCAAGGTAATCATTTTTTATTTATTTTTAAATTAATTGATTAAAAGCTAGTGATAAATTACTCTAATTTATTTATTTTACGATGTCTAGTCACGTAGATCTTCCATTTATTTGTTTAATAAGACATATGAAAATCTACACTTTTTAATATAAATAATTGTAAGCTCACTATTTGTTTTTATTTTAAATATTTGATTATAGATTATAGAGTAGTGGCCGCTGGCCACCCACCATTATAAAATGTAAAATGCGATCGTTCTGTTTTTCGTTTCACACTGGTGTGTTTGTAAGATATTCCCTCGACTGTGAATATTAAGCGCAACGGCGTACAATTTAAATCCTACTTATAATTCAAATGAGTTCATATTTCTGTATACCGTATAGTAACTTTCGCGCTGGTGCAATTTGACACGCTGTTCTCAGAGTGTCTATCTATACACATACATACAAACATATCAATGTAAGATTTGTAAATGCATGACTAAGATTTGCTACAGGTTTCACTGTGAAAAGTCAGTGATAGTTGATGAACCAACAGTATTGAAAAATCTATAAAGGTATATAAGTGTAACTTAGTGATATTCCATATTCCTGATATTCCATATTTCTTCCAATTTATGGACTTGGTTTGCTGTCTGACGGAACTCAACGCCGTGCTCTGTCTCAAAATACAGTAGAAAGTATTCTATTTTTAACTTATCCGCGTACCTCGCAACTTTTCAGCCTATCCTTTTGAACAGCTGTTCAAGATAGAACTGCGTTCTGCGCAAATTGAAAATGATAAAATCTGTTAAGTTTAACAGATAGTTATCTGTGACTAGTTAGTTAACTTATGCTAACTGTGTCAAGGAGCAAAATATTATATACACATTAAACATATAGTTATACTTTGTACACAATGTGAGCCATTGACACGCGTCCGGGGATTATTCACCGACGGTTGCGGGTTCACTTACCACCCCCAACTGTGGACTTAATCAAGTAAACATTGTGAATAATTATTAATATATATAAAAACATTCAAACAGTATTTTCAATTTTAAAAAATATCACACGTTAAAGATCTTTAATTTTTTTATCAGAACACGATTCTAGGCAAAATATATTATGATTGTAATTTCCCTTTAACAGATAGACGCTGTCTTCATAGCGTATCTAGAGATTTGTTCATGTAAACATTTTTTTTATTTTTCAGGATTTTTTTTATTTTCAATTTTTGGCACAAGCCTATTCCTAGGCCCCCAGCTGACTTACTTCATCAGTATAAATTACGATCAATATGAATCTATAACCCAAAACCATAATATATGCTAATATACCTTATTTAATTTAATTTTAAGTTGTGTACTTAATCTAAGATTAATGTTAACTGAGATTAAGTTTATGTAGTGTAATGCTAACCAAAGATTGACGTTTAGTCTGCCCTCTATTGATAAGAGACGTATTTGATAGATTCATTTATTTTCTTATAGATGGCGTTACAGAACTGGTTTTGTTAGTGTTATTGAAATACACTATGTATAATTAATTAAAAAAACGATTTTTTTTAACTTCATGGTGTTTCTTGCACATGGCAGGGTAAGCAGATGGAACTTGGGAACACTACGTTTTTTTTAATACACTTCCGTTTCCCACTTTTCGTCGAATTTTTGAGGCATTGAGTGTTGAGTGGTGGAACTCATCGCAATGCTTTGCCTGCGTGCAGAACGAAGAAATTAAAATATTAAACGTTTTATAAAAATGTTAAATAATTCATCCGAGTGAGAATCGAACCTGTAACCGTCGCGTTTACAGCTGCACCCTTTTGTTACTGCGCCACTACAAGGTGAGAGCTACCTACAGAGTATCTTAGTATGAGATTCCATAAATCCCTCCACCTACTTTGCTATTGCAGAAAAAATGTTTTTATATCATACTTATTCATTTTTACATTCCTCGTTATCACCGTTACGTAATGAAGTTGAGCGATGGACCGAAAAGATTCTAAAATTCAATTTTACTTTTGAGAAGTTAAACCTAAAAATATTTTAGTAAGTAGACATATACTTACTTATAGTACTTAATAAGTACATCGATACTACTTTTTTTTCCTCGAATGGGAATCGAACCTTGTACAAACTTACTTTTAATATCTCCACTTTTATTATTGATAATGAATATACATACTCGAGAACTGACTTAATAGTATGATACATATAGGCGATGTATATATTGTGAAATGATAAGCTTCATAAACGAGATAGGTGAGAGAGGTACCTTTTTAATAAAACCTATTTATTCATTTGATAGTGAGTTACAATCTTAGATTGGTATTCTAGAGTTTTATAACATAGTCAAAAAATATATTTAGAGGCCGTCATGGCACAATGGAAGTGTGGAGTCCGACCGTACACGCGACAGTTGTGGGTTGGGCGTTCGCACAGGTATCAAGACAACGACAATCTGAAAAAAAAACTTTGTTTCTCGTTTAAATATTCTTTGTTTTTAATCACGTTATGGATTCTTATTCGCGCTTAAGAATATGTAATCTTTTAATAGTACTTCAAGAGATAAAGAAAAAATGTTTCGACGAAATTGAACGGTAAGTCAGGAACGGAGGTTCCCTTGTTCCCTTGTTCAGGTTCCCTTTGTCTACCCTGCTGAGAGAAAGAAGCTAAAAAAATATAACAACATGCGTTATTGCTCCACATGAGTGCCGACCTCCGTACTTTATGAAAACGTATTGATCATTCGTTTTACGGTGCGCTGCGCTTTGTATACCAATTTATGGGAAATGATACGACATACTTGTAGGTTCCGTGTTATGTTATATTTTTACATTTTGGTCTGTTTTATATAGGTTGAATAAAAAAGACAATCTGTATAATTTTAATATGTGTCGTAAAATGGATCTTAAGTTTTGCCCGTCCCAGTAGGAATTTCGAAACATTCTCTACTCTCTTGATGCTGAAATTCGATTTTGGAAATTTTGTCTGTAGGTGAAATTTAAATCACAAAGTATCTTAAAATGGATAGAATAGAATTAAAAAATATATATATACATTTTTTTTTTTTTAAATATATATATACATACAGATTTTTCCTAATTTTAATTATATTTCTGCTCTCTTTTTAATAAGATAATTAGAAAAAAATCCCAGCCTAATGTTAAATTATTAATTAAATACTTAAAACCATAATAATACATTCAATTAATTCTACCTGATGACAAGCATGGGACCCCGATAAGGGGACATTTCGTTTGGAGCGCACGAGCCATATCGCCGGCTGTTCGTGTCAGTTAGTTCGCGCCAATACCCAACGGTGGGCAGTTTGACGTGTTCGATTTTAGAAATTTATTTGTGTTATTTTTTAATAATTTTAATCTGTGGTTAATGTGTGGTGGATTTTTTTTTATTTTGAAGACGGATTTGGCTGTGTGGTGGTATATCTTCTTTGTTTTATTTTTTTATAATAACATAACAAAATAATGTATTACTATACGATTTACAGATTTATGATTGATTATTAATATTGCTTATTAGGAAAATAGTTTTTATTTTGTTTTATTAACAGTTTTAAATTATGAAAAATTAGAAATCTGAATGTAAATTATTTGTATATTATATAAAAAATTACAAGGTTCTGCCAACAATAGATTTAATCCGAACAGACGAATCCATAGACGTCACAATTACACAGTAACCAAATCTATGTATATTTTTTCATATTAGGATGTTACTGTATAGTTGTCATCATCTGCCTAAATAATACATTTTAAATTCAATACATGATATATATTTAAATTACTATATATATTTGAATATGCCATGCCACTAATGCCACTTTCATCATATCATAGTATGTGTGACGATTAGAAATGAGATGAGGTTACTATAAGTTTTTATTACAACATATGAATTATTATATCTCTCTTCCTCAGGAACAACAGTGTCCTAATGGGAACATAGGGTTACAAAAAATGTACGGTCCAGTATTTTTGTTACCTAAATTACATATAACTGTCTAGTTTTATGTGCATAAAAAACACTGCGAGCTGTAAAACATATGGTTTCTCGGGCCGGTTATAAATTTAAGGTGCGGCAATGAATCCCATCATTAGTTTTAATAAATTACATATATATATATATTCTACACTGCGTTCCAAAAGCCGATGCTAGAGTTTCGGCAGCTCGTCACGCTCCGCCGCGCCGCCCACACTGTTGTGGTGCTCTCTTTGCCGGTATTAACAAAACAATGTGCTTTACTCTCATTTTGTACATTACACGTAAAATTTTATACTAATACACCATTATAGAGGCTATCATGGCGCAGTGGTAGCGTTTGATTGTGAACACGAGGGCTGTGGGTTCGGTCCCCATTCGCTATAATAAATTTATTATTGTTATTTTCTCTCGATCTGCCACTCGGGTCGGGTTCGAGTTTATTAAAGTATTAATTGTGATTGAAAAACTTATATTAAATCTATTATTGTGAAACAATTTTTAAAACTTCACATTGTTTTTATAAATCAAGATTCTTTTAGGGAAAAACGTGAAAGGGAGTGTTTTAATATTCTCTCTGCTTACCCTATATGCGAGGACAACGAGTAGCTAAATAAAAGAAGATACCGTAGCGTTAGGTTCCGCTAGTGGACATAATATTCCTCATGTAGAGTATTTGATTATCCTGTGACATTTATTATATATATATATCACTCTATGAATGTATTCGAACCTACGACATTGTATACAGATAAGGCTGTGCAGATGGCAATTAGTTTTATCGGCCGTTGCCGTCATGCAACCGCGTACCGTACACAATCGCAACGGGATTGAGTAATGATGGAAAAACGAAAAAGAAGTATCGTTTTTGTAAGCACCTAGATCTCGCGACGGAACTAAACGGCAGACTTTTACTTTAGGTTCAGCCCGAGTAATGTACAAACTTAGTACATTGTAATCAGAAACGTTACATCACTAGTGGGGAAATCTCTTACATATTTTAGGGTAACGAGTACGTCACTATTATTATTATGTTCTCTACTTTTCGGTAATATATATATATACATACGTTCTTAATTTAAAATGTTTACCAAATTATTGAATTGACATTAAACCCCGCGAGCTCTATTTGTGGGTATTTCTATAGATTAACGTTATGTACTATAGCCCAATAAAATGTATGAATGGTTTCTGGGAAAAGCATATTCAGCCAAACAAAATCTCCATTTTTATAACTAAAATTTATACAGTAAATACGTTAAATAAATGTTCCTTGCCTAAGAAAATATTGTATTAAATTAAAACTAAATCTATAATTAATATTTTCCCACTGCACAACTTTCAAGACTTCGTCTATTGAACGCCGACATTCGCCTATTCATCACCACGGTCTTTCTTGATACCAGGAGCAAAGAAATGAAAATAGTTAAATTTCCCGAATACAAATCGAACCTACGACGCCATCGCGGTACCACTGCGCCACAACGTCATATAATACAATTTTCTTCAATATATATTGGAAGTTATAGTTATATAACTAATTATAATTGCACATAGTGTTTCCGGACACGTGCGCGACGTCCTGTGGGCTGTGAGTCAGGCCGCGCGGGTATGCCTCTCACGTCGCCGTCACTGAGCCGTCACTTAGACAGCTATAGTACATAGATTTATAGATTTATAAAATTTTAACATTTAACTTATTAAAATAAAATAAAAATATATCTTTATATTTTATGAGGCAATTTTTATTTAGCTTCATGCTGTATCCACACATTGCGGGTGACAATTTGGGAATTTAGTTTTGAGACACTTTGGTGCCATTAAAACACTTCCGTTTACCACTGTCGTCGAAATTTTGGAGTCATTGAGTGGTGTCGCACTCAACGCTGCGCCACACACTTCAATACCATATTAAATATTTCATTTCCTCAACTGGAAATCGAAGCCGCAACCTGTCGCGCTCACGACGGCCTCACAATGACGCAATTATTATTATATTTTATCACAAAATAAAGATTCGCTTTTAATCTTCAATGAAAGTCTTGCTGCTGTACACTTTCAACGCATTTATAATAAATAATGAGGAATGTCATGCCAGGCAGTCCGTCGTGGCGCCATGGCTCCATGTCTCATTGTAAGCACGACGATTGTGTGTTCAATTCCAACCGGGTTTTCATCAATTTTATTTGCTTGCACCTTGTAAATAGGTAAATCGTGTTCCACCACTCAACATATTGAAAGTTGGGCAGGAAATGGGAAACGGAGTGTTTTAACACTGGGTTTCCCTGCCCACCGTGCTCAATACGGGATACAGGTAAAGAAAAATAAAAAAGAAACATTGAACCAACAGCGTCTTAAGATATAGTAACTTTTTTTAGTTTAATCTAGTATATTATATAAAAGGTCTTTATCAAAAGACTAAAAGTGGTAATTTTTTTAAAAAACAGTAAATTCTGCCACAAAAGTGCGTGAACTACGATACATCACGGAAACCTAAGAACACTTTTAAATATAATAGTAAAGCTATATTGTCCATGTACACACTTGCTACTAATTTATATCAGGCGCTATTTATAATATATATATATTTATTTTCTATATAAACAGATAATAGCGGCCGTATGTCATAATTAAGATTTTCATCACTTCACAGAGGTAGCAAGGTACTCAAAACGCAGTGCCTCAAAAATTCGGGAGAATGAGGAAAATAGAGTGTTTTAAATTCCAATACTTTTGGCGATTATGAAACTGCAAATATTATTTTAAAAAAAAAACTATTATTATGTCCTTCAATCATATAGGTTATTTCATTGTTTTTTATTGAATTTGATACTCGATAAATAAGCGTGATTGCAACTCAGTCACGCTAAATAGTATAAAGGCTATATATATCCTTCTGAGTATTTTATTGCGGTAAAGTATTTTATTGCGGTAATAAAAATAATAATGCTTTATATATCTTTTTTTAATAACATTTATTATTTTATTATTGAAACTTTTAAATAATTTAATACATAAAATAATTATAAAAACAAAATAATTTCCTACTATAATATAATCATTATAGGAGATATGTTAGAACGTACATACACACATTCAAGCTTTTTTTTTTTCTTTATTTCTTTTTGGTACCCATCTTAGTTCTGGACAGTGAATTGGCAGTCTTGACTAGCGGTGACGCAGTACTGACGGACGACACTGTAATTGGACTCACCTCGCCCGTAGTGATATACCTCTTCACTTTATTCTTTAAATCTAAATATATTTCATTCTGATGGTTGAGTTGGGGCAAAACGGAAATACGTTTATCGATTTCCTAAAAAATACAAAATAAATTATCAGACTATCATTTATTTTCATTCCACCACTTCACAATGGCTCAACAGTTTAGCAGTAACTGCGCGTAAAACTATAAAAAAAAACTTATTGTTTTTAATATTATTATGATCTCTACAACACAAGTCTTGCCAGACTTGAAGAAAGAATATATTTTTTTAAATATATGTGATCAATCTCTCTCAATAAACCCCTACTATCGTGTGTACAGTAGATGGACAAACAAACACACCTTTACTGACTTATATTTGTTTTTATTATACAACAACAGTTGTACTATACGAGTATGTTTATTTTTTACAAACAAACAAATTACCGGAGTGCATTCATGTATAATGTGCATGCAATTTATAATTACATTAGCGTTACACAATGAAATTGCATTCATAAAACATTTGTACAAATCGCTTGTTGAACGGTCTTATTCTGTTTTTAAATGTTCTCTATTCGCTCTAAGAGGGTGAGTAATAAGAGAAACTAATAAATTAAAATTAAATCAGCTTCACGCTGTATCCCGCACACAGCAGGGTAGGCAGAGGGAACCTAGTGTTCAGACACTCCGCCAAACTCCCCACTTTCTGCCAAATTTACAAGGCATTTCGTGTTGAGTGGCAGAACTCATCGCCCTTTGACGCGACACCAGAGCGAAGAAATAGAAATATGAACGCAAATAAATATTTCACTTCGTCGAATGGGGAACCCACAACCGTCACGTTACAGTCACACCCTTGTGCTGCTGCGCCACGACGGTCTCTAGAGAAACTAATATATAACTATATTTTTGTTCTTCCTACTCTATTCGTATTTTTTGGAAAATAGAGTTAAATTTGACAACATCAAGGGTTATTGATGTTAAGGGTTGCTTGGTGCGGTGCTCTACGCTTGCCAAGAAGATTTGACTTCCTGTTCAAATATTAAAAAAATATTGTTTGATGGCAGAATGGAACGCCGCACTAAATTACAATGGCGTTTAAATATATTTGTTTTAAGTTATCACTTCATCTATCACAGCGAAGTAGGCAAACAGAACCTGGCGTCTGCCCGATTTCCATAAAATTAATAGTGTCCGGAAAAATGAAAATAATTTTGTGCCTCAAGTGGGAATCCAACTCATGATCATCGATATTGTTATACCCTGTCTCACTGCGCCACTATGGCCTCGTACACTATTAACGTTTGTCTTCACATATACGTCATTTAAATATCATTCTCATGTCACAGTCAATCAGTCAAGTAAATACTATTTTACATATTTCCTTAACATTATAGAAATATGTAAATTATTTTTAAGCATTACTTTTGTTACATAACCTCACGTATACACTTACATTTGACATAATTTTATGTTAAGGGATATGGTTGGGCAGAAGAGTCGGACACGACAATTGTGGGTTCGATTCCTACTCGAGAGGAAGAACTATTTTCATTTCCTAGGTCTGGTAATAAGAATATATATATATATATAGCCTACCTGTTTAATGACAATAACGTAATAAATCATCTTGTGCTCGAACTTGTCTGTCGCATAAGCGTACGTGGGCATGCTGAAGAGATTCTTCAATACTCCATTTTCATCGCACAAGTCAAATTGCGTATAGACACCTGTACAAAATGTAAAAATAATTTAATTTAATTTTATAGACAACAACTTCTTCTGAAACATTGATGTCGAGATCCATATCTCGGAAATTGGGTACAAATGAGGTAATGGAGTATCTTAACAGAAAGTTCCCTTTGCTTACTCTGCTATATGCAGAGAAAAGAATAAAACAGTAAAAAAGAAACGTAATAAATATTAGTTGAAATTGAAATAACTCGGAAAGGCTTGTGTTCAAATTCAATGTTCTTAAGCTATTTAGATTATAAGCTGCGTGTAATAATTGAGACATTAACTTGTTTTCCTTCACGCCTTATCCCGCATGCGTTATCTAGTGTCGGCCCGAATTCGAGATACTGCGTTTTGACTTGCGGAACTCAGCGCCGACCTTATAAGATAAAACATATTTTCTAGAACAAAATAAATATCTTCCGAGGCCAATCGTGTTCTTTGTTCAGAGGCACATATTGTATATTCAATTTAGTATTATTCACCCAGTCTGCATTTCTTTCGTATATATTCCAACATGATGCGCACTGGGCAGTTGGGGTTTACCACTAACGTCTTCTCCACTGAAGGGTCCGTGTCAGAGGACCGCCGTCGCAGAGCAGACAGCTCTGGTGCATCTTTGTACGCTACTACTATATACATTAAGTATTACTAAAAAAAATGTTGACAGATTATATGTTTTTATTCTCCCAATACACATAAAATATATATAGATTATATTTATTTATTTATATTTTTTCAATGATAGATAAGCATATGTCATATTTGACATAATGGTTCTTGTAATAGTTTTTTTTCTCTACAGAGTTTGTTTAGGTTAATGCAGAGGCAATAGCATAAAATAAAATTGTCACTAAATATATTTTTACATCGTACAAATGTTTTTGATGTCCTAACAGTTTTCCGTCCAATATTTATTTAAAGCCTATTTCTCTATATAATATGAAATCACTCCTTTATAAGACACTCCTCTCTCTCACTAAATAAATATTTCACTTCCTCGAGTGGGGATCGAACCCACAACCGTCGCATTACACTGACACCTTTGTGCCGCTGCGCCACGACGTCCTCTATATAATATGTTTTGCAAATCATGTGGTGCTAATGGTGGTTCAAAAACAATTTAAAATTAAGCTCGAAAATTAAACAAAACGTAGGGTTGATTCACCACTTAAGGAGAACAGAGAAAACAATTTAAAAATAAACAAAACAGGCAACTCACTACTATTATATGAAAAAGAATTCGACATTTTTATTATCTGTGTCATTTATCTGCGTTCATTATACAAAACATAAAATACTCTCTTTAACAGCTTCCTATAGTAAAATTAAGAAACAATGTGTGTATGTACATGTTTTCCTTATTGTACTTTATGATGCTTGTTTTCAAAAGATTACGTATATTATTCACTATATTTAGCTTCACGCTGTGGAAAGATACTATAAAAAAATTACATTCTATTTCGAAATAAGCAAATATCGACAGTGTGAAGAGTAAAATAATTATTCAGTGATAACCTAAAACGAAATGCGAATGTTATCCAAATTATTAAATAAGTTTATCGAACAATTTGATAGTAACTGGTAATTTTTTAAGAAATGCTATCAATTCTTGGGCATAAGTCAATATTAAATATTTTAAAAATGTCACTTGAGTAATTACTGTTTACAGGAATGTATATTTAATATTTAAATTTTTGTCTAATTTAGCAGGATAGACAGTAGGACACTAGTGTAAAGATTGTCGTTCCCATACCTCTTGTGTCAGAACGATTAAATAAAAAATAGCTCATTCCCCAGAATGACAATCAAACCTACAACTGTCGCGTCCAAACGCTGTGCCAACGGCCGCAACCGCCCCAATATAATTCTTTAAATATTTAACGATTTTACTATAGCAATAATATTATTATTTGTATCCTTTTGTTGGCATCATCGTATTACTTATACGGTCATTACTCTAAAGTCTAAACGGACTGCAACAAGTAGCCTTCAGAAGGTCACACGAAGCCTGCATATAAATACACCGCTTTTAGTGTTCATGTCCTAGTTTCATCCGTCTTTGAAATCGATTGGATTTCGTTAACCTGATGAGTCACATGAAAATGTAAAATTTTTTTTATATATATCTTAATCCCATTTTCTCTTGCCAAAAGATCATTTCCGTTAGGCAGAGAGTTGATCGTTAGGCAGAGAGAATCCAGTGTTTAGACACTTTGTTCCCTCCCCACTTTCTATTACTAGGGCCAAAGGTTAGTTGTTACTATCAACCCTGCTGTATGCGGGATTGAATATGAAGTGTATATAAGAACAAAGAGTAACTAAGCGATTAGTTTAAAAGAGTTTATAAATGTGTTTCTTAGTGTCTAATTCATTAATACTTTAAAAAAAAACCTTTCTTGTGTAAATATTGCAAAGTTTTGGTGAAGGACAATAATATAGATAACAATATTATAGAAAGTTAGAGTGCACCTCACATCTCTATTTTCAAGGTGACTGACGATATCTATTGTGATATGTTGTAGAAATATAAATAACGATTACAAACATACAAATAGAGATAGCTCTTTTAATTTAAAAATATATTTAACTAGAGGCCGTCGTGGCGCAGTGGCTCAAGGATGCGACTGTAACGCGACGGTTGTGGGGCCGATCCCCGCTCGAGGAAGTGAAATATTTATTTATGTTTATATTTTCATTTCTTTTCTCTGGTGTAGAGGCAAAACGTGTCGTTGAGTTCTGCCACTCAACAGGCAATGCTTCCAGAATTCGGCAGAATGTGGGGAACGGAGTGTCTTTACATTAGGTTCCCTCTGCCTACCCTGTTGTGTGCGGGATACAGCGTGAAGCTGATTGATATTTTTAACTATATTATTGTCTATTATCTTAATCTATGGTTACTTATTTTCCGAATACTTTTCTCATAAGGCTACCATGCCGCAGTGTCAATGCCGTTAAGGCATAATTTCCTGAACTATCCGTTTTTTTAGCTTCATGCTGTATCCCGCACATAGCAAGATAGGATGAGGGAACATGGGAACTTAATGTAAAGACACTCCGTTCCCATTAAGCCAATTCCGTTCCCTACTTTCCGCCGAATCCTGGAGGCGATACGTGTTGAGTGGCGGGACTCAACACCACACTTTGCTACTTTACCAGAACGAGGAAACTAAAATATTAAATATTTCATTTCCTGGAATGATATCGGAACCCATAAACTGTTGATTAAACAGTCGCACGCTTGTGCCCCTGCCCCATGACTGTCCTCTAATATGTATTCTGTTATAAATTCATCATTATGCTAAACTTAGCATATAACTTTTTTCCAAGTGGCAATACTTAGTGGTTTCCTACCCCAAAAAACCAGGAAACGCATGAAAATAAATAGTATGAAAGAAAATAAATTTAACTTACTATTAACTAACTAAATTTAACTTTAACTAAATAATAGAACGTTCAACGCGTATCAAATGCTACAGTCACTTGAAGAACTCTCCAAAAAAATATATCTAATAGATTTGTTTATTGTTTACTTTTTCTTAAGGAAATAATCACGAAGCATTAAAGGCAAAGCGATTTGGAGAATCCACTGATAATAAGGATTAATTCTTATCTTCGTCAAACAGATAGAAAATTGTTCAAATAATAAAAAAAAAAACAAAATAAATCGCTTTTTTGTACCAAATTTTAATTTATTAATCATATATGAGCTTTCGCAAACTTATGTTTAAGTTTGAGTTGTATTTCCATTCGATCTAAAATCGTGAAATTGGAACGGTAATCTCAGAAAGACTTTTGTCGCTTGTATAACTCTGTCTTGAAAGTATTTAGTTTCAATAGTAAGTTAGAAATATCTTCAATCTATCCTTAGATTAAACTAGAGGATGAGGGCGGCTTCACCCGCTTGGACTATACGAACATTTGTTAAATATATTTATCAAAATCTAAAGTATTTTGAGTTTTAAACGAATAGTTACGAGCATCAAGTCACACAAACAAAAACTTTACTGCAAATTAATATTAATGTTGTTTTTCCTATGTTGTGTGATCTGGCTTTAAGAACCTATTGTTCGAGGAAAATTTTTAAAAATATTTATTTAAAAATAATTGTTTTAGTTTTATATATTACTTATAGCTAGCCATTTTTTTTCTATAAATTTGCACTACATCACTAGCACTACATTTGTTGGATGGATAATAAAAATAAACCTTCAATATATTTACCTCCATATATAATAAAAAAACTTGCATAAAATTAACATTGTTACTTCCTTTATAAATAAATTATATGAACATAAAGAAATAAAAAAAATATCTACATTTGCACTTATATATAATATTTATATATCCTTCAATAGCAATTAATTATTTTCATTATCCTCTTTCTGGTAACAAGACAAAGCACGGCGTTGAGCTCCGCAATTCAACATGCAATGTCTCGAAAATGTGAAGGAAGTTGGGTGCAGAGTACGTATATTGATAATTAAAAAAATATATTTTATAGTGCCTAAACTTTCAAATTGCTCAGTATTAGTTATTAAAAATGCAATAAAAAAAATAGTAAATAATTACCTGTTATTTATTTTTCTATTGAAAACCTATCTTCAGAGTAAATTATGTACTACTTTTACCTTTTTAAATATATTTTTTCCTCAAAGAAGAACACAAACAAATGAAACAAAACGATAGCAAAGGTCATCGTCCACTCACGCGCAGCCTTGACCGGGAAACTGTTGCATTCACCCGCATTTCATTTCTCAACGGTAGACGGTGGTAGACGGTGGATCTAACTAGCGATTCATATTTCATAATGGGTTACGACAGTGCAGGGCGCCTCCAAGACCGCCACTGCGCTAACGACGCCCGGATAGTCCACACGCGTATATACAAAAAAATATATTAAAACAGAACAATATTAAATGAAGCTGCTGGATAGTTAACTTGCAGATAATCAGTAGTAACTTAACTGATGGATAACCGAGTGATAAACATGGTGCCAAACAGGAGACTGGAGATTTAGTGATCAGTAGAGAGAATAGATTTGTCATATTTTTTTGGATAATGTGGATAAAATATTAGAAAATGGTATCAGCGATAGCCAATTTGGTCACGTTTAGTGTAGCAGCGTGGCCACCAGCTGCTCCCAGCTCCTTCCAGTCACCCTTCCAGTTCCATCATCAAGGATCTAATTTCGCCATATTCGTGATTTTCTTTGCTCTATGTATGATGGAAGTTGTTGTTTTGAAGATAATAACTGAGGAGAGTCGGGAACAGTCGACTAGTGTCACCTCTATGTGGTTCGATATGGACGATGACTGAAGTGTTGTGATATGTTTTTTAATATAACGGGTAAAATAAATTTTAAATTTAAGGCATAAAATAATATTTCTTTTTTTTAATAAATGATATTGTCCTACATATTTTACATTAGGTGTAACCCAGTCGTTACAATGACTCATACACCTCAAACTGAATATATTCTAATCTCAATACATTTCGTTGACATTTTACTGTAGCAATTAGACAGTATGTGTAATGTCCACTCACAATAATATTAAATATAATTTTAAATTAAAATAAAATACTTTAACCATTTTTAAGTGTTATTCCACAGTGAATACTAAACAATTCGCTGTGAACGTCTCTTCAAAGAGCATTTTAAGAAAAAATACAAAAAAAGGATTTGAACCTACACCTTGGTAATCTATAAGATATTATAATAACAAAGAAGTCACTTTACATCACATACACATGAACACATAACAGATATAAATGGCTAAAATCCCCTAAAATTAAACATTTTTATAACGTTCTATTGTTTACTTCGATTCACTTGTTAACAAATAGACAAAGATTTACTCACCTCCACTCGCCTCCATTTGCATTAAAACGATTGTGAGAAACTACGAAATAGTTTAAAGAGTACAATGTATTTTTCGTTTTTTTAAGACAAAAAACAGTACATCGAGAAGATGAATAAAAGATGAATTTTGACTGAAGAACTATAAAAAAAGACATATACACAAAGCATTTAATTAATAAATACTATATAATTTTGTATTTTATATAGCGTGTTCAAATATCGTTAAATTTCATTTTATATTTATTATATATTTTCGTGTTAGAGTCGTCAAATCTAAATCAAAAAAATGGAGTGATCCTCATGGCGCAACGGTTACAGTGGCTGATTGTAAGCGCGATGTTTGTCGCTCTATTCGATTCGTGAACGTGAGAATGAATTATTTTAATTTTCAAGTGAAAATGTGGCGCTAAGCCCCACCGCTCGCCACGGAAAATCTCGAAAACTATCTCAAAAATTGAGTGGAAACTGGGTAACGGTGTTTCTTAACACTAGATTTATTATTTAATTTTTATTGAAACATTCTGTCTCCCCCCCTGATTTGGGGTAAAAATAACCCACTCCATACAAATGCATTTCGTAACATAACACCTCGTAAGTTCAGATATAACTGACATATAAAAAACTTATGAACAGTTATAGCTGCAAGCAAGATTAATAAACATCTCATGTAAACATATCATTATTAGATTTCTGTATAAACTTTGAACTGCGTATCTGTTTTAGAACATCATAATATTAAACTGTGTCAATATTTGCATATTAATCGTTCTATTCCTGTTGATATGTGTAGTTTTTTCAAGTAAATATAGTTTATATGACTTGAAGACAATAGAAAATTCTAAAGTATTTAAATTACGATTTATTAAGCGCCCGATAGCAGAGATAACCACACTAAAATAATTAAACAATTTCATCCAAGTTCAGTCAAATAATATTCAATAAAGAAAGATAAGTATTATCTATAAATTGAAAAGCCATATTATATGATAATTCAAATTTTTCTATAAAAATTAATTCAGATACAGATCTGGTAAAATGGTAGTAGTTTTTTTTTTCATATTACGATGTTCTTTGTACATTAAAAATGTATTATAAATTTAGTTATAATTTCCATTTGAGGTTTTGTTGCATTAATTATTAATTACCTATGTCTCTTAGAGATAGATGTTGCTAAGATTAAATCAATTAAAACATTATCTTAATAAAATCAGCTTCACACCGTAACCCGCACTCAGCAGAATATCAACATATCAACCATTTATCTATATATATATACATATACACACAAATAACAAAAAAGGGAACTCGACACGGAAAATAAAAATAAATCAATTTTTTCTAATAGAATGGTCAATACACTAATTAGAACTTCCTGTTCGCCTTACCTTTTTACAAACCGGAAGATTGTTTGACCTTTAAGACGTTTCAACTTGAAAAATATCCTATATCTGTCCGTAAATATTTCAAGGCCTGTTATTAAAATATGTTTTTAATTATGCTATACGTTGATATGATGATGGAGCCTGGATCTGAATGGAACTCTTCACTTCTCTTTTTAATATTTTTTATTTATTACTTAAATGACACACTTTATTTGGGGTGTTACAAATATCACCTAAATAAAGTGTGACATTTTAGTTATAAATTTATTTATTCAAACATTATATATATTTTATTAATATTATATTTCTTCATACGTGCAAAATGACCTGCGCGTACACTCATATTTAAGTTTAACATTGTAAGAACAAAAAATATATTATTAACTTTATTAGGTCGAATTGTAATATAATCTAAAAAGTTCAATTACACGCACCTTAAATTGTTTTATTATTATGTTCTTTAAATTAATTTGTTCTGTTGAAAAAAGAGTGTTTTTAGTTTTTTTAAACTATTAAATTATAACATGTACACATGCAAAAATAATAGGATATAAAGTTTCAAATACCTAATTAGCTAACTGTAACCGGTTACATGTACATACATCTCAAATTGCGTATTATTTTTAAAAATATGTCGATATTCTTTTAATTTTTGGTTTATTGTCATTGTTAACCAGAGAAATGAGCAGAACAAAGATTCGGTTTTCGAAATTTTACATACAGGAGCAGTTTTTAAGATGTCTGTTTTAAAAGATTGTTGTAGTTTTAGTGGAGCTGTAAGTGCGAGCCTTTAAACCCACTTCAATTTACACTTGGGTCGCAAGGCCCAGGTGATGGACCTGTACCATGATAGACACCTGCACGGTGAAGCCGTAGAATGCAAAACTTATTTTCTATAATATATAATACCAACATATATATTTATATCCAAAATACCTATATATATCCATTGTACTTTAAATATAAACCCCAGAGTATCGTACTAAAAAATAGTTATTATTTTAGGTATATATAACTGCGACGAAGTAAAACAGAGTGTCTTGACACAATGAGATGCTAAAAAAATCGAAATGATTTGAAAATGCCTCTTAAAAAAGGGGAAAAAATATTCATAAAAAAATAAGGTTTTACTTTACATAACCATAAAACTAAGTGGATTTATAATTTCGGCACATTGGGTTTTTTATTGGGAAGTCTGTGAAGTGTCATTGACATTTTGAGTTTAATTATATTATAATCCGAAATAAAAACTGCATACTTTATTGTAATTATTAAATTTATAATAATATAAAATATCATAACTATAGGTGTTCTTATTATTAAGAAAACATGAAAATCCTATATTGAAAATGTTATATTTTCATTCCACAGAGTGGAAATTGAACCCACAATACCCCTGCTGACTTCCCCTGCGCCACGACGTCCTCGAATTGTAATATATTATAAGTATTTTAGTATATGAAAAGTTCTGGTCGGCCTTGTATCGAAGCTACTGTCCCAACTCAACCGCACCGATGTTGGGCAAGCAGTTGAGCAAGCGATACCTAACCTACTAGCGAGTAGTTAGCACATACAGAGCAAAAAGGAAATACGACAATTTTAAATTAAACGTAAATAGCACACTGAATGAGTATCTTATCCATTTTATTACAACATTTAAAATGGACGATATTTTTTTCCAGTTTTTCCCTTTTTTTTCCAAAGAGGAATTCTCTTCTCTTTCTTACCGAATTTGATGCGGCTTGCGCGTTGATTAGTGGAGCTAAACGCCGCACTTAGTCTGGATGAATGAAAACAATTCAATCCACATCCAATCCACAATCGTCGTGTTTACTGCTCTAAAATGTCGACGACCTCGACATCACTTTGTGCCAGACCCAAACCTGAGTGTTATGGATTCAATTCCTATTTGAGGGACGATTATTTTTAAAAAATTATACCTCTGATTTTTTCTTGAATTCAACACCTAATATTCTTTATGTGATAACATGATAGGCAAAGGCAACCTGGGAACCTAATGTTAAGACACTCTATTCCCAGTAAGACAATTTCGTACCCCACTCTCCGCTTTCCGTACCTCAATTCACCTGACATTACCTGTAGAGTGGCAAAATTCGACGCCGCGAGAAGGAAAAAAAAAGCTATATTCCAACGCTATATTCTGCACATAGCATGGTAGGCACAGGTACCTGGGACGCTTCCGTTGCCCACTCTTCGCTGACTTCTCCAATACTGTTTTTTGAGTGGCGGAACACAACGATTGAATTACGACGAGAATTGAAGATGAATATTTTTTACCCTGAGTGGGAATTGAACACACAACCGTTGCGTTTACAATCACACGATTTTTTTTTTATGAGAGAGGACAAGGCAAACGAGCGTTCGGGTCATCTGATAGTAAGTGATCACCGCCGCCCATGCAACACCAGAGGAGCTACAGGTGCGTTGCCGGCCTTTTTAAGGTGGAGGATGTCGGGCGCGGGGGCCCGGCATTACCTAATGCGAAACGCAGTGGCAAGAGCTACTACTTCACGCCGGTTTTAAATGCCGGGGGTGGTATAAATCCGGACGAGTCTGCCCATGCGTGTTGCCATTACTGGCGACGTGACTCCACCAAACGTACTTTAGTCGCCTCTTACGACACCGACAGTACCAGTGTGATCCTATTCTAGGCCGGGACCACACGGCTGACTTCACCAGAGCGAAGAAATGAAAACATAAATAAATATTTTCTTTCCTCGAGCGGGAATCGAACCCACAACCAGTCGATTGTGCAGCACATTTTGTACCACTGTGCCACGACCGGCCTCAAAACGGTTTTGCCCCTACGTGACAACGCCTCTAACGCGATATTTCTAATCTCTGAAATTAAAGACTTCTTGCTTTCTTTTTTATTGAAAAGACAAAGAGTTCTCTAACTACTTGCTATGGGTGAGAGATGCGTCACCGACTTCACTGTTTTTGCACATTTTCAAAATTTTTGAGATATTGTATGTCTTGGAACCCAATACCACATTTTGCCTTCCATAGTGGCATTTATATTTCTAAATAATTCATTGCTCGAAGTAGGAATCCAACTCACAACAGATAACAACATCACATGCAGTCACACTTGATCATGGTGACCTCAATACTGTTTCTTGTTTATTTTTACAATGTATTTTACGACAACTATTATTATTTATACTAAATATTTTAAATATTTTTAAAGTGTCTATTTTAAACATAATGGTTTTAGCAATAACTTCGCAAATTTTTGTGAATATATTATTATTTCAACGAGCCGAGTATTATGTAAACCAATGTCAAGGCTGCGCTTGCGCAAGAAACTTAAATCGTTTAAAATACAAAATTTTTATCATACAAACGTATAATTTTTGTAACGCGGTAGTGCAGTTGTGACGTTTCAAATGTGTAAGTAATGATCACGACTTCAAACTAGATTTCGTCTTTAATATTAGGGGTCAATAGAATTCATTTATCACGCTGCAAAAAAGTATAGAAAAAAATACCATTTTTTTACATCACAAGTCCATTCTAAATATAAATTCAGCGTTGAGGTGTGATAAAGCTACTATTTTACATAAAATTGTTCTAATTAAACAAAAATTAAGCGTAAAATGACTCATCAGTGTAAATGTAATTATTCATTCACATTTTATGGGGCTGTTTATTTTATCACCTACTATTAATGGTAGAGGTTATTGAAAATACTAAGGTTTTAAACTTCATCTATTTTATTTATCCTTCTACATTCGGTCTATTCTAAAGCTTGCAAAACAGAATATTCTTAATTTGAATTTACAACAGATGTCATTCAGCGTTAGATCTACTTTTCAAAATTTTAAAAATAAAAAAAAAGATACATCGTTACGATACACGTATGAAAAAAAAATCATGAACTAACATTTTACTCAAATAATAATAGGACTATTATTTTTTAAATTTATTATAAACATTTTTAATACGTTTTTTTGTCAAATTATGTAGAATAGTTATTATATGATATATGATAAATTTAAATACAAGATTTAAAATATTCTTTATTCAAGCCGGCAAGAGATGGTATGGTATAATTCTCTACGACTATGGTATAATTAATACTCTGTTATTACTGAGAAACTGATAAAAAAACTCCAAAAAATGGCTGCTACATAATTTAGATAGTGATAAAAGATGTTGAGAGATCGCTTAAAATTATCACGCTCGTGCAAATTGCTTCACACAGTGTTCAGAGACGAGTTATTTGTAATTTTATATCTTTATTTGTGTACGAGACATGTCATATAAAATAATAAAACTTATAAGCCTCAATTATACAAAGTAACTTATTATTAATGTTATAGGTACGTTATATGTATATTTTATATTATATTATGTTTTTTCCCGAAATTATTAGTTTATCCAAGACATTCGTTTCTATATTTCCTATCGAATGATAGAGACACTGTAATGTTTTATACGCAATCTGCCATGACAGGTGTAGAAATTCTAGTAACAATTAAATATATGCAAAAATACTATAAATATTAAAACAACGAATGTCATACTTAATAAAGACAAAAAAACTGGATCCGAACTGACTATCTAATACAATATGATAATTCGAAATAGTGATCTAGAATTTTTAATCTGAGCAGGTCTCTTCGTCCTCATTTCCATTTTCATTTAAGGCAAGTTTTAATGTTCCACACGTACATTGCTTGTAAATATCTATGTCATTGTCATTCTTAATCATACACCAGCTTCATGCTTTTTCCTGCAAAGTAGGATAGACGGAGGAAGCCTGAATACTTCGTTCAGTTTACGCTAAATTTTTGAGATATTGCCATCATAGCATATCTATATAAATACAAAAATATAGGTTTATCTACGAAGGCATATACAATCTAATAACTAATATAATAAAGTGAAAGAGTTTGTTTGATTATTTAAGCGCTAAGATCTCTGGCTCTACGATTTACTTACAGCGACGCCATATCTTTTATAAATAATTGACCAGAAGGCATTTTGTGCCAAAAAATCATTGAAAATTATAAGGTGATATTTCATTTTTATTTCTGGGTGAATTTGTATTTCAGATGTATATTGAAACTTACAAGCGAAACTTATTTCATCGTCAAGGAAATTTAATGAAGATAATTCGGCTTTGGTAGCATGTAGTATGTCCTTATATATGAATACTTTTCGAGAAAATGTAAAATTTTAATAAAATTTAAAAAAAATAAACAAATTTTTGGCTGGAAGCTCAGGCTCGTATCCCACCAGCACCACCCAATGCGTTCACCGCACGTTTGTCTCGTCACCAGCTCGCGGAAATGAAAATAATTTATTCCCTCGAATGTGAATCGAACTAGCAATCGTCACGCTAACAGTCGCTGTACCGCGTACCACGACGGCCCACAATATTAATTAATATTAATTAAAATTTTAAATGCACAATTTAAAAATCCACATAAATTTAATATTTGATACAGTTCTCTTGGAAATTAGATCTTAATGCTCATGTTGTGCAACTCATGTACCAGCTGCAAAATCCTTTCCCAACGCGCCGCAACGCAAGAGACAGACCTACATTAACAAATATACCTGGGTAATGACGTATCACCTACATGGGTGCAATTACGTATATGACGTGGAAGTTTTTTATTATCTATAATTGATCTTATCTTAGCTTAAAAATAACATAAAGTTATGTATTATTTGTATAGGTGTCTTTATTTTATATGATTGTCAGGTTGGGAGAAGATAGCGTAGTGAAAAGTCACTCCATTCTCCATATTTATTCTGTTTTTTTTCAGCGTAGGTTACTCCCTTCTCCACTTTGCCGAATTTTCTGGGCATTCCATGTTGGGTGGGAGAGCCCAGCGCCGCGCTTTACCTTGTTGCCAGAGCGAATAAATGAATATATTTATATATATTGTATTTTTAAATATAAGCATTCTTCTTTGAAGGAATACAAACCACATTCATCGTTAAAAACATGTAATAATCAATATTTACCTAATGCCCATGCTAACTATATATTTTTTTCTTTTCCAGTGACGAGCGAAAACAGCCAAAACGGTTGTGCTTAAACTCTAAAGAAGATTACAAGTACATATGCCTTAGATGTGGCGGAGACCAGCTCGGAGGCGCGGTGCCGTGCGTATGCGAGCGTTACCTGTTAGTATTAGGCAATCTATTTGAAAAATACTGTTTCAGGCTGTCGACAAAGAGAACCTAGATACTCCATAGGATTTAAATGATAAGTCATACTTGGATATAAATTTTTATTCAACGTTACAATTTATTCGTATGTTTTTTATCGAAATTCATACAAAAATCATTAAATTGTCGGAGAATCTTGGTTCGGATTATATTATTTAAACATACTATACTAACTTAACTTTATCTATCATTGTTTTAACAAACAAAAGAAAGTTTGCTATAATATTTAGTAAGGCACTTTTTGATTAATCGACAAGCCTATTGAAATAATTAACAATTTTAATTATTATAACGAGGACTAGGTTCAACTTCTACATATTACAAATATACCAATATTTAAATACGCAGGTGGCGCAGGAAATAATACTATATTATATATAATTATAATATGCTTTCTATTTTTTTTCAGTCCAATCAAATTTGAATCAGGCGCGTGGTTTTTGAGACAAGTGCAACGCGCTCTCAGCCTTATGCCGTGGTCATTCAGCACAGACAAACTAGAGCAAATTGGTAAGATTGGTAATTTTTCAGCTGTGTGGTCTCGGCTTAGAATAGGATCACCCTGGTACTGTCGGTGTCGTAAGAGGCGACTAAAGTACGTGTGGTAGAGTCACGTCGCCAGTAATGGCAACACGCATGGGCAGACTCGACCGGATTTAATACCACCCCCGGCATTTAAAACCGGCGTGAAGTAGTGGCCCTTGCCACTGCGTTTCGCATTAGATAACGCCGGGCTCCGGTGCCCTTCATCTCCACCTTAAAGGCCGGCAACGCACCTGTGGCTCCTCTGGTGTTGCATGGGGTCGTGGGCGGCGGTGATCACTTACCATCAGGTGACCCGAACGCTCGTTTGCCTTGTCCTCTCCCATAAAAAAAAAATGATATTGAAAATGTATATTGATATTGAAAATAATAATATAATTTAAGTGAATTATGAATAAACCATTGCTTATTAAATCCGTCTCGTACGTCGTTGTGTACTTCAATTATTATTACCACGAAACAGCATCTTCTAGGCTAGAATCAAGAAAATTTCGCATCTTTTGTATGTTTAAATTGATAATTTTTTTTGTAAATAAATAAAATATGTACCTCTAGATACACCCTTGCAAGAGAAATAAGTAACATAAATCTTTATTTTATTTTACTTTCTTGTGGAATGTAGATACATCCCTTAGTTTACGAGAGAGTTTCTATCTTTTTTGCCCGACCAAGTAATTACATATGGACGAATATATAATCAAATTTACTCATGAAATTACATTTAATTCAAAACATGAATCAAATATGGAGTTGAGAGCATGTATTATTATTATTTCAGAAGAAGAAGACTGCGATGGGCCCAGTTCCAGCGAAGGTCGTACTGACCTGCACAATGTCAGAGAGTTCCTGGAGGCCATCTCCGCACGCCTCACCGGGGGACCTCTTGAGGGTACGCGAGTGGCGCCGCTGTACGACCATCCCGCTTGTAAGTTATACTTATATAAACATAATTTAAAAACTTAAGTTACTTGAATTGATTCTGTGGATAAATATACCGTGGCCGCCATGAAGTTAGCTGCAGATTTAGTTTGAGGATCTTTTCCTACTTCTGGTTATTTCGTTGTCGAGTGAAAAACGAAAAACTGAAAATTCATCTTCAAGGCGGCCACGACACATAAAGCGTACTGGAAACTTAAGTATTACTTAGTTATTATTGTACGTGCTGTGATAATCAAATTCTTAAGTAACTAATGAAAAAATATAATATAGTCTAACTTAAGTCAATATTAGTTCATAACCTAAATTTCCTTATATAGGATTTATACACATAATCTGTGTAAATATTTTAAATTAAAGTAAAATATCTTATTTAAATACATTAGAATTAAAAAAAGCTAATCTAAATATATAGATATAAGCATGTTCGAGCGCCACCACGCGATGCTACGCGATACACTCGCCGCGCTATCCACCGCGCTTCGGGACGCGCTCAGACGTAAGATAGCATACACTGTTGCACTGGCTTTATATGCACTTATACGTAAATATGCAACAAATTCAAGGTTTTTCTATCTTTGTGACTATAGAGTATAAAATTTTGTTGACTGTATGAAAGCATGTTTTCACTGGTATAAACTTATGAATTGCACGTATCCTTGGTGTATTTAAGGTGTCTTTTTCTATTATTTATATTACTTACTATATATATCTTAATTATAGTACTTCCTTTATATATAACCTATTAAACATGAAGCTAAAGTACGCACGATAAATAGAGTTATTCATCATCATTTTGAAGACATTGTTTCATTCAATGTTCAGTGGCGGTACAAACGGCGAGCTTTTGCTTTCTTACGAGATTGAAGTAATATAGAATTTATGTTCCCCTGAGTGAGAATCGAACTTACAACTATAAACATTTAGTCAGACACAGTAAAATTACAGACGAAAAAGTTTTGTGATGAGTAACAGTTTTCTTTCATTTTAAGATGACACATTTACCAAATTAAAGAGATACTTAACGTAAAACGAATAGTAAATAATATGAACGTTAACCCGGTAACTATCATGTGCTTTTAGATTTAATTCAAAAGTAGAAAAAGCCGCCATTATCGGCGCTGTAATAATTTCACGATTAATTTTTGAATAGCAATAAAGTGTATTGAAAAGATTGCTTTATCATTTTAAGAAGGCTTTATCTCTTATATATCTTATATAATTAGAGTCGTATGCAATTTTAAATCTAGGCACAAGTATGTTTTTTTTTAATTTTCATATATAGGTATAAAGTAAATGTAGACTGAACTTACTGAATTTAATAATATTTTGTTCATAAATCACAACTAATGTAGTTAGTTAGTAATACTTAGTGTCGGCTAACTAAAGTCGGCGGTGGCCAGACAAGAACCGTTCATAATTATGTACATCTTTACAGTTATTAATTGACGATTTATCATTTACATCAAATAACAATTTTTAAAATAATTTATAATAATTTCTATATAAAAATGCTGAGCTTAGACTTGCGGCCCAAATTGCGGTCCACTTTGACTTTGAATCCTTTTACAATGCATTAAAACTTTCCTTCACTGTTCAAGCTGAAAATCTATCTTATCAACTACAATCAGTTTTTTTGAACGTAAAGTTATGAATACCAGTAGAGCACTCACATATATAGGGACATTTGATGGAAAGAGACGAGGCTAGTCGGTCTCCAAAGAATCACAAGAGAAGAGACCAGGGGACTTCCTCCAGGGCATGGAGAGAGTCCTCGGTGGGACTTATACCTAGGCTTGTGGTCATCGAACGGGAGAACGTATAGAAGACATACTTCTCATTTTAAAAGAATTACAATTCACAACTAACGTTCGTTCATCTGGTGCTTCTCAACTGCAACACAAACCAAAAGGTCATAAACCTTTTAATATAATAATAGTTAAAAATTACAAACATCGTCGTGGGATCTTTGTTATATATTATGTACGACAGGGCTCCGACCTCAACTTTAAACTGTTATATTATTAATTAATAAATTTTTAAGTTTTATATTTAAGTTTTATTAAATTTTTAAATTTTCGGTAATGTGGATGAATTGAAATAACTTAAACTTTTGTATGATATATTACTCTAAATCGCTGAGGTACTCTGATAGCATATAAATTTTCTTACCCTGAAACGATTATTGTGATGTTAATTCAATTAATTCAGCTTCACGCTGTATCCCGCCCACAGCAGGGTGGCAGAGGAAACCTCGGTGTCAAAACACTCCGTTCCCCACTTTCTGCCGAATTCTGAAGGCATTGCATGTTGAGTAGCAGAACTCAACTCCGCGCTTTGCCTCGACACCAGAGTGAAGAAAACTGGAAATATAAACGTAAAGAAATATTTCACCTCCTGGTTCAAAATAGAGATTATATGGTCCATATATGGAAAATAAAATCCAGATTTTATCTTCCATATATGGATTTTCCAACGCCAAATAAATCTCAATTCCAAACAGTAGTTCCTCAAATTAGTTGATAAAAATAAACAAAATGTTAGTATTTATTTTACCGATATAATTAGATAAAGCTTAATATTAAAGTCTTTCACCAGCATTGTCAGACTTAATCCCTAAAAATTATGTACAAGCATAATAAATAAATCTATAAATAGATGATCTTCATTCCCCATATATCGCCTTGCGTGCGTGCGTGCGTGTTGAATTGGGGAAACGTTAATAATAAATTCCAACGAGTGAGAATCGAACCCACCACCACCGCTAAGTTTATCGTCACAGTGCGCCACAAATGATACCCGCCTCGATCTAAAATAACTTACTTGTTTTTACTGGAAAAAATGTTTTAACAAAACGATAGCCACTTGCAAATTACGTTACTGTATAGAGTTCGTACACCTTGGTGACCTTCATTGTATTATGATATTGCCATGGCGTGTTGCGTGTTTGCTATTACGTCAGTGCTAGTAGTAGTAGTATCTGTTCGTGTAAAAGATGTTTTCGGGTTCCGTACCTCGAAAGAAAAAGCTTTGGTGGACCAGCCCAACTTTGACTTGACTTTTTTCAACTACCCGCTATTTACTTTATGGCCGGGTAGAAAGAGGGAACTTAATATTAAGACACTCCGTTTCCCACACCCCGCCCTAATTTCGAGACATTGTGCGCTGAATAACGGAACTCAAAGTAGTGCTGCTTAATATATTTTCCTGAGTGTGAATCGAACCCTCAAACGTCACGCTTATCGAACCCTCAAACGTCACGTCACGTTCACGCCAGGCACTGTGCTTTGCGCCATAACGGCCACAAATTATTAGAAATAATTGATACATTATCGTTTTAGTTTTTTACTGGATATTACATCCGCTTCTTCTTTATTACATACATGTTTTTGTTGAAATAACTTGTAACATTTACTTAGAGGCCATCGCGGCGCAGGGGATACGTATATACGACTTGCGACTCGATGGAATGAAATATTCAACCTTATAATGTATTCGCTCTGCTAATCATGTAAAACGCGGCGTTGAGTTCCGCCTCTCGCCACTCAATGTCTCAAAAATTCAGCGAAAAGTGGTATACACAAGTGTGTGAATGGAGAATGAAATTTCATAGCACTAGGTTCCCTGTTTACCTCTGCTTATCCTAATATATGCGTGATATAGCGGGAAGCTGAAAACCTCTACATCAAATAATTATAACCATATAACAACGCCAAACCCTAGTTTTATTATTTTATGTGTAATTAAAAATATTTAATTTAATTTTATACAATTAAATGTCTAGCTAAAATTTGTATTTTTGTAGGTATTTTTTTTCTCATGGTGTCAATGAACGAATGTCGTGGACTTTTAATTCTTCTCGCTCGTTTTGCGGAAATTTTAATGATACCTCCATATATTTTTGGTGCGTTTTAGAAAAATAATTGGTATTATTAATAAAAGATAATTTGTTCAGCGAAACTCCAAATTATAAAAATATATTTGTTTTCTTTATCTTCCACCTTAACGTTGTGTGTATGCCTATAGTACGGTAGACAAAGGGAACCTTAAAACACTCTGTTACCCTTAATTTCAGTCTAGTCAACGCCGCCAACGAGCGACGAAATAAAGTAAGTTTTAAGTACCCGAGGAAATATTGTGTTATAGAATAAATATTAATAGAAAACCAAGGTCTATTTAAATTATTAATATTAAGTGAAATCGTTATAATGTACGCATATCCGACGCGTATTATCCGAATGTTATCGATCAATCAGTATTCGTTCTATTACACCAGTTTCCCAACTATTGCGTTTTAAAGTTTAAAAATAATAAACAAACAGTTATTGTGTTTGAAATATATTTTATCTTTTATCGTTAAAAAGACTTTGATAAAAATAAAATGTTTATCGATGCAATTATTTTCCTAGCTTATTTAATTTTATTCTAAGCGTATGCTTAATAATAACTTAAAATAGTTTTTATAAATCTTCACGGGCATTGAGCGTCCAATCGTTAGAGCGTGTATTTTTAATCTAGTCTATTTCTGTTGGTATAAAACATCGAATTTCAGTTTTTGATTGAATATAAGTTAGCTGTAGCTAGCTTAGCTACATACCCATAAATTTTCAATTTTGGAGTTTGTATTTTCTACGTGTTGACTTACTCATAGCTTGATTTTTCTGTGGCATACCATAGAGACCATACATCTAAAATATATGATGTTATATTATATGTATATATATATATATATATATATATTATATGTATAATTTCTCCTCGATTCTCTGACAGACGAACAGACATAAAACAAAGTGATCCTATAACAGAAAGGTTACATAAAAAATAATGAAGGAATAGTTTAATTGGAGACCATAGAATATACTTACATACATTCACAATATTTCCGCTAAAGGTACCTCGGCGTCGTCGCGGTCCATCGCACTCGGTTATTTGCACTTCTTATTATAATTTAAGATTAATATTTATAAAGCGAAATTATGATGCTACTTATTTCATTTCTGTTTTTACTTAATTTCTTATAATACAAAAATATTATATCTACGTTTAACCCGCAGCCATCCCGATGAAATCGTGTTCGATTTATCACTCGATGGAGTTTTAACTTAAACGTGTTTAATGCACTTAAGTGTTGAGTTCCGCCACTCAACACTTAAGTGCATTAATGTCTTTAGAATTTGGCGGAAAAACTAAAATGTCTTAATAGAAACTCACCCCAGGGCTTCTCCGCCTATCCTGCTACGTGCAGGATACAGTGTAAAGTAAAAAAAAACATTCCTCATTCTTCATAAATTCTAAAAAGAACAAAAAAAAGAGGCTACGACCTCTGGCTCCGGGTATAATGCAAATCACACAACACTAAGGTATCAATTATAATTCCTTTACAAAGGTAAATCAGAGAGTGCAGCGCTCTCGTAATAAGCTTCTATGTATATTTCATAAAAGTATATTTTCTCTTATTGTTTCTTTCTTGCAACAATATGCGGTCAGTCCTGTTACTTCTATTTTTATCTTTTCATTTATTTCGCGGTCCCACGGTCCGGTGGTGGCAATAAAAGAACCTCAAGTATCCCTTTATTGCTAGCTGCTAGTGTAGTTTTACGGGCGTTTGTGAGGAGTCGAAGATTTTGCATTTTACTTAAATCGAGTAAATTTCTTACTGAGTAAATTTATATAATATAAATCAAAATCAAATCAGCTTCACGCTGTATCCCGCAGGCAGCAGAGTAGGCAGAGGGAGCCTAGTGTTCAGACACTCCGTGCCCAACTTTCCGCCAAATTCTGGAGGTGGGTATAATAAACTTACTTTTAATACATGTATTAACTGTTAGTTACTATATAAAAGACTTAGCAATTTAAAGTGAGACACGTAAAGTTCGAGTGTGAGGGAACATATTAAAATTCTCGGGGAACTGAAAAACCTTTAATTTTTTTTCCGCTACTCAACACTATCTCGAAAATTTATCGGAAAATGTTGAATGGAGATTCTTAACACAACACTAACGTAAGAAATGCTTAAGCGTATAAACAAACAAAAACACAAATATTATATATATATTTTCGATACATTATCGAATACCTAAGTCCGTTCCTCCTCCTAAAGGTTGATTAAACTTTTTACAGTTTCATGTTTTATTTTAATTTGAATATTCGTCTTCTCGGTTAATTACGATGCATTATCACATTTCTGATAAACTTAATTTAAAAATATCGTTATATTATTAAATATTTTTCAAGAATTCGCAATTATCTGCTAAATTGAAAATAAAAGATACCCTCGTTTTTATACTCACCGTTCGTCTTATATTTTTCTGCTTTTTATTTAAAAAACCATCTTTTTAGCTTATACATTGCTTGATAACAAGGAACGGAATATTTAGTAGGTATAATCCATAAGTCCACTCTTCTTTTTCCTATTTAAGCAGATGTCCAGTGTGCTAAGTGGCGCACCCAATAAAATTGAGGTACACCTGCAACCGTCTGTTTGTTTTGGCGTGCCAGGTCAGCTTCGGCAGTTTAGATTGAAAATTTTCTTAAAATAATCTATATATTTAAAAACTCGTAAATAATTGAATTGAAAAATACTTATTATAATAAAACACCAAATAAATGATTTCATCATAAAGCCCAACGGGCAAGTTCTAGTTTACAAAACTACTTGTTGTTGTCGAAACGAAATGTATCTTGTTTATATAACAACACTTGCAAAATGAATGTCTCCATTATTGAAGGACAAACACGTAACAAGAAATGTCTCGAACATTGGGCGGTGCGTGGGAACGGAGTGTCTTAACACCATGCTTCCAGATTTCCTCTGTCTAGTTTAGACAGAGGCTGAGGGAGGGATAATTTAGACCTTAGACCAAGAAATTTGATCTATACACCTGCAATTGGTTTTACACTCTACCCATCAAACGGAACTTTAGTAATGGAAGGTTGCAGAACTTAACGCCGCAATTAGTATAGCTATTTAGATTGAAATAACTATTTTTAAGCAAAACTCATGTAATTATATATAATTTAATTTTATGTAATATGAATACACGTTTGCCAAGATATCTTCATAGAGATAAAAGATAACATAAGATTATTATACCATAAATAGATCATTTTTTATATAACATTTCTTAATGCACATAGCTACTGGTCCATAACAGATATTTAACTACAGATCCATTATAATGTTTATAAATTAAGATAGATATTATATGCATTTTCGGCGAAAAAAATGAAAATATCAAATAATCCATTCCCCTAAATGAGAATTGAAGCTACAGCCGTTGCGTTTACAGGCGCAGTGTCCCATTGTGATTAATAAAATTATTAGTATAGTTATTACAAATTAATTATTATCCGCCTGCGAAACGTTATACGAGATGAGATAAAATTTTTTTCTTGTGCGATATCATTTTTCCAGTAAACAGCAGGGTAGGCAGAAGGAACATAGTGCTAAGACAGCTCGTACGCCATTTATCTCCAAGATTTATGACCTTGCTTGTGGCAGTCAACGTCGAGTTTTTTTTAACCAGTGCAGGGATAAGAAAAAAAATAGAGACTAGAGACGGCTCTAGAGTGTGGATTGAAGTCACGACCTTCGCATTTGCAGTGAGACGCTATCTTCACTATCACTTAAATATTAAATAAAATCATGGCACAAAAATGTCCTGCATCAACCTTATTAACCTGCTCAGCTCAAGTCTGTCAAATATTTTATTCAAAATAGAAGTTACAGGCTTCATTTTTTGAACTCTTAATAAGTGAAGGTAATGATTATACGAGTATACAAAATAATTTTCATTTGTAAACAAAGTGCGTCGTTAAGTTCCGCCTCTTGACACAAAACATCTCGAAAATCGGGTGGACAATCTCTCCATCTACTTTGCTATCCGGGAAAGAGCGTGAAAAAGCTCTTTTTATTTCAATTCAATGTTGCCTTTTCTCACAGAACCGTCATTAAACTTCTGCTATCTACATACTAGCATCTCATTACAATCAAAAATAATAGACACAGTGTTGAAACTGCCTTCACGTGCAATCTTCATTGCACAAATCAAGACAATCATACAGACTAATCCCTTTTACTTTTATACTTATTTCTAAAATTACTGGTTACATAAATATAGAAAAATACTTCATTTTTGATTTTAAGGCACGATATAGGGTTCCATTTCCTTTTGCGGAATGATAATAGTTTTTTTTTTTTTCACATTGGGCGGTGCGTGGGAACACCTTTCACGCTGTGTGGTACACAGCAAGGTAGGCATAGAGAACCTGGGAACCTAGTGTTAAGACACTCCGATCCCATTATGACACTTTTGTCTCCCGTTAAATTCTGGAGACTTTGTGTGCTGAGCGATGTAACACAACTCTCTACTCTAAATATTTTATTTCCTCGAGTGGGAATCGAACTCACAACCTGTCGCATTAATAGTTGCACGCTTGTGCCTCTGCGCCACGACTTACCTTATAAAAAGTTATTTATTATTAATAATACCAACAACAGCGCATGTAGCTGCATTCTGATATAACAGTTATAGCATTCATTTGTTAATTAATTACGAATATGTATGTATCTGTGAATGTTTATACGCATGTTTGCATAATTGTGTAATAACGATCTATAAATCAAATAAATCATTCAAAACCATATTTGGCAATATAGTTTATGTAACATAATGATCTATATAATCCTTGCATATTGCAGAGTAGCTAGAAATAAATGTATATATTTTTAAATGTTTAACCACGAAGATAGAAAATTTAAAAAAAAACCTGTTTTAGTAAATAGCATACTCTCGTAATCTCTCGTATTAGTTTAATAATTTGCTTCACATTTTTAATCAAATTTTTTATTGTATTTGTGCCAGTATATATTTTTTATTTTCTATAGATGCACATCGTCGGTCTGTGAGCTTGACGGTTGTGGATTCGATTACTACTCGAGGGAGTTAATTAAAAATGACTACTTAAATGTTAAGCTCATTCTTGCACTCAATACTTTCCAAAATTTAATAAGCTCATGAAATTAACGTTAATTTATATTTAAACCTAAGCTATAAGGGAAATCGTCATTTTAAATAATAAATGTTATTCCCCCAAGTGGAAATCGAACACATAGCATGTGGCGCTTATGTGTTGTCTATAAAAAACCTAAAAATATTTAATATTACTACGTGAATCACACTAATATTAAATATTTTTAGCACATATTTACAAGTGTGTGCTAATTTTTTTTTAACTTTATGCGTCTCAATGGAGATACCAAAAAAAAACCATATAAAGTTTAAATTACATAACAGTTACACAATATAGATTCCATTTCAACATAGTATTACTTTTTTATATTTATTAAAAAAATACAGTAATGGTGACTAACCTAAATACTACATTTTTGAGTTGACTCGATATAAGTAAATTATGTTTATTTTGTGGGGTAGGCAGTTTGCTTTAGGCCTATGACGCAATTACAATATGACGTACTTCGATATAAATTTTAAATAAATTAACAGGTATAATATGTGGTAGTAGCCAAGTAATTTACGAACTTTTAAGGTTACGCTTCAGGCGAAACCGTTGCGTAATGTTCAAAGGTAGAGAGAGGACTTATGGTAATCGCGTTCGAAATATTTTTATTCGATAGTTTTATCTACCACTACAGCATGATCGACAGAAAACGATATCATATATTTATAATATATTCTTTCAAAAAAAATCTTATTAATATTGATAAATTGACTATCCAATACAAAAAAAATATCTATTCGTAGTAGTGCTTCGTAATATTAACGCATTTAATCAAAAAGAATGTTCGGTTTTATATATTAGTATAGATAGATTACATCAATTAATTTGACATACAATTTTTTTTTTTAAGTAGTTAATTGAAAAACTCGGGCAAAGGGGTCCTTTATTCTGCCTATTTGTTAGATCATTCGAAATTAAAAACGATGTAATTTCCATATTCCTTGTTTTATACGCAACTGTGAAAGTAAAACGGAAACATGCATTTTTTATTATTAAAAACTTCGATTTAGGTATGTTTTACATAATGTTAATAGACAATAAAAGTTACGTAAACCATTTTAATATTCTATAATAAGAAGAGACGGTAGATCGTATACATTTAAAATTACATTATTAAAATTATATTATATTTACAGTACCATGAAAAATATAAGCAGCAATCTTATAACCGTAGTCATATAAAATAATTTAAATATTTATCGTTTTTTATTTATTTTTTAAATATGTCATTTTACATTAAAGATACATAAATAGACATAGTGAGATGTTGTACTCTGCCAATCTCATGCTGCTTTTCTCCCCAAAGAAAGAGAGACAGAGAGATGTATTGTTATTATATAGCACGAGGCGAACAGAATGCTAAATAGGTAAGAGAATCAAAACTACAATCTGGCGTTCACATTTAGACGCTCTTTTGCTGCTCTTATGATTTTTAATATATCAATAAATCATATAGAAATTTTATTAGCTATATGACGTAACAGAATTTTACAAAAAACCTATATATTGATAGGCGTGTCTTATGTATAGTGGTAGAAGCGAAAAACATCAGAGAACAAAAAATCATACTCCATTTGACAAAATAAAATAAAAAAACTATAAAATGTAAATCTTCGCTCTTGCGGTTAGCGGTTTAAGGCCGCGCGATAACTAAAAAACAATGTCTCACCGGTTGTACTTGTACTTTTACTCATCTCATAAACTGTGGTTTGGACGCTTTTTTTATTATTAGCTTCACGCTGTATCCCGCACACAGCAGAAGGAAACTTATGTTAAGAGTGTTAGTGGCGAGAGGCATTGCGTGTTGAGGGGCAGAACTCAACGCCGGCACCAGAGCGAAAAAATGGAAACATAAAAGGCGCTCTTAACCTATTAAAAGATAATTTCCTTTGATTTTCCTCGTAAGCAAAGTAGTAATGTATTTACATCGCAACTTAACGCCGTTGTTTATTTAGATTGAATCTTTTCCGACTGGTATTTGAACCCAGAATCAACACGTAGATAATACAGACTTTATTGATATCGACTATTTTAGTAATAATTATATAGTTTTTTGAAATATTCGTGGTGACCTTATACGCAATGGTTGATGGTTTAAATTCCATTCGAAGAAATGTTTTTTTTTTATTTCTTGTTCTAAATAGATAAAAAAACTACATCTACTTACGCCAATTTCGGCAGATAGCGGTGAATAAAATGTACTGACACTAAGGCTCGTATTTATAAATCGCTCTCACTCTGAGATCGATCTTGAGAGTGATATTGAAATGCCGTTTATATTTCTCTCTGCCTTCCCTTCTGTTTACGAGATAAAGCGTAATTGTAAAAGAATAAAAATATTTTATTATTTTTGCTATCTAAGACGTGAAAGTTAATATTATTTTACAGTGCAATATAAAAAACAAGAGTGAGTGTTCTAATGACCTTCGCAATCTTTCCTATATTTTTACGAGATTCCACTACCGTTTCTAATTCGCGCATTAGTCTATGAAATCAATTTGTTAGGCGGCGGGCGCGTGGCAAATAAACAATACTTTCTAACGAATGGAAGAAACAAATTATTTCTTTATATATTTTATATTTACTCTTTACTATTATATATTTATATTATGTAGTGTAACGCTATTCCCCTTTATTATTCATTCAAAATTATAGTAAGAAGATGAGACTTCCTATTATCTGTGAGCAATAAAGTATATTCTATTCTATTCTACGAAGATACGTTGCGAGTTATTCTTGTATTGGTTGGTGGAACTTGGTGCAGTTAAGCTCCACCACTTAGCACAAATGTCTCAATCCGACAGACAGTAGGCAACGGAGTATATTGACATTAATGTATAACTTAAGTTATTCTCCTTCTATCCTGCTCTTGTACGTTGATGAATCCACTACTGTACAAAGAGCTATTCATTTTCTCTGAAAAGTGAAACTCAAAGTAATTTCATATACTCAAGCTATTTTATAATAATGTATGTAGAGACTGTTAATAGAAAGGTTTCTACATAAATACTTGTCTAGTCGCACATTATATATTATATTATGGTTATATATTTAAAAGAGTAATACTATATACGTATGTCTAACTTTCATGTCAAAAACCTCGACAAGTGGTGTCAGTTACGTCAGTCATATATGTAGGATACGTCAATATTGTCAGTCAATCTGTTTAATCTGCTTCTACATACATATTATATGTACATTACCTATATTATATCTTACACAATCCAGAAAATCAAAGTGCTGGACGAGTTTTACCATACTAAATATAGAACGTTAGTAGTAATTAATTTAAAAATCTCTATTTACCTAGCATTCTCAGTTTATATCTGTATTATTGGACAAATAAAAAATTCCATTTACAACCGAAGAAACAATAAATTAGTTGATAATATTAAAAAAAACCGACCTTACAAATAAACAAAATTATAAAATATACATATTTAAAACAAAATACACAAAATATAATTTAAAAATTAGAGCAAAATTTCACTATTTATATAGCGGTTAAACGTAACGCACGAATAGAGTGGTAATAGATGCCGTTTTATTATATCTACCAATATCCCGCTATTGCTATCGCCTACTGTTATCATTATATAGTTTAACTTTACTACTTATCTGATATATATTACTTAACAATATTACAGCCGTTTGTTCAGTTTCACTCATTATCCCGCATGTGGCAGGGTAGATAAGAGAAACCTTGTGTTAAGACACTCTCGGCTCATCTCATCTTTTAACAGATAAAAAAAGCTATTAGCCTATTTTAGCGCAGCCGAATAGTTGCAAGCACAATGGTTGCGGGTTCGATAATCACTCGGGGGAATAGAGTATTAATTCATTTTGGTTTCATTCATTCATTCTGGTACTACAATATATTTTTTATTTTCCTTGCTTCAGGTCAAGTCAGAGGGATTCTGAGAACCTACACCAGGTTCCCAGGATCGCTTAACACTCTGTTTACCATTAAAGACACTTCTAATAAATTATATAGTTTCTATATAAACTAAAAAAACGCTTGGTTTTTAATGCATGAAAGAAGGGGATATAAAAGCAACCTTTAAAGATCCTAGGTCCATCATCAGACGGGGTAGATGATACCTGATATATTATGTTTTATCATCAAGACTGCCTATTCTGTCTTCTGCTAAGTTTTATGATGTTACAACAAACAAGATGTAACAAATAACAAAATATGTTAAAATTTCAGCAAAATTATAACATATTAACCTTAGAGATAACTCGTATCAAAGCGGTAGTTAAAAAGAAAAACAGTGAGCGTAAAATATTCTTTTAATCGTATATAAGTCAGACGTCAAAATATGTGCGATTTCGTCCAATTAAGAGAATTCTTATATCTCAGCTTAATGATAAATGCACGCGAAAACTCTGTGGAAACAACGGCTCGGCGGCACTGTCATCGTTTACATATTGTTCTTATTTTAATACAACTCGTGTATTTATAAAGCGCGGCGTTGAGTGTCGCCACTCAACACGCAATGCCTCCAGAATTTAGAGGTTTTTTTTTCGTATATGTTAAGGTGATGGCATCGAAAATATAGTCTATTAAATTAATAACAAATCGTTTCTCGCAGACCACCACTCAATACGAAGGCTTGAGCAATGGCAATGTCTCCAGAAATTGGCGGCAAGTAGGAAACAAAAGTATGTTAAGGAAACGGAGTGTCTTAACACTAGGTTCTCATATTACCGAAAAGTGCTTATATATTTTAAGTTAATCATGGGTGGTTGAAATTGAAATATGGCTGTTGTAGTGTATTTTTTCTTAGTTATGTACATTTTCTTAGATTATTATTATTTCTATGCTATTTATTAATATGATATGAAATATATAAAATTTTATATTCAAAGCAATTTAATTATAGTAAATTAATATATAGTATTCGACAGTCGATAGATGGTTTTCACTTCATTGTCAAAATTAATATAAAAAAACCTGTAACATTTTGAGGGTAGGTAGATGTTTTATTCACCGCCAATCTCAGAACAGAATATAATGTATTTTTTTATGTAAAACCAAAAAAAAAATATTTGAACCCATAATCATATAGATCAATTAGTCACATCTGTACTTAACCATGATTTGGTAATTACATTAAAAAACCGGTTAAGTGCGAGTCGGACTCACCCACCGAGGGTTCTGAACTAATATCAGGATCGTAGATTAACGAAATACTTATAGATTTTCAATGCATGGATCACGTAATCTCGATATGAATGGTCTTGAGATAGACAACAAGGTAATCCTATAAGGATTCCATTTACACCTTTTGAATAGCAGGGAACCCTAAAAATATATGTATTAGTGAGTGAGATACGTGTTATATGTCACAATCATAAGAACTTAAGCAAATTGCGTCAAATTAACAGCTCGTTGATGATTTGGACATGTTGCGTTGCTTAAGGGCAATCAATACACGAACAATCTTCGACTGATTCGTTTTAATGATATTTGCCAATGTACTCGCATTACACAAGACACTTTGTGATTTCTATTTGTCTTAGACAACTGACCGTTAAGACGCGGTTTTTGAAAGAGATTCTAACCCAGTTACATTTATATAATAAATAACATTTTAATTTAATAAATTTTAATTTGAAGATTCTAAATTGTTTGCAGTCTAATAGAAAAAAAAAATATTTCGAATTTAAATAATATATATCTATATACCTTAGTTTAAACTATATAGCGTTAAATTTATCTATATCTTTACATGAATTCTGAATTTAATAGACCGAATAAACCTACCACTGTTAACTCTCCAAGAAAATATACATTTAAAATTCGTACGTCTTTATTTATGTAGAATATTATAGATTTCAAATATAGCTGTATATAATAGCTGATAAATTGAAGCATAAATTTTAAAAACTTTAAAACTTTAAAAACGTTATTTAAAATTTTGAGTTAAAACATTGACACAATTGCAAATTTTTTATTCATTAATTTATACACATCTATATTTAAAATAACTTTCTCGTTAACAATAACCGATAGTTAAATTAAAACTTAAACTAATAGTTAATATTAACTTAAGATCGAGTTGATCTCCGTTAACGCGGTACGGTGGTACCATAACCGTCTTAAGAGGCTAGAGCTGACGTCGCCTCCATGCAAAGCGTACGCGTCGCGCGTAATATAGCGCGCTCGAAACTAAATACGTAAAAAATAAATTGAAAAACGCGAAAAATAAAACAAAAAAAAAATATATTAAATACAAGCCATTTTTTTTTAATTGAGTGATGTGATTTTTTTAAAAGTGTAAATGGTTAATTCCAGTGGCGAATTTGTTTGTGCAAGTGAACGATAAGGCTTTGTCAAGGTTAAAGTGAATTTTGGTATCACTAATATTACGTAAATTTAATAAACAATTATATATTATTTAAAATATCGATTTAATAAAATACTTTCAATCGATTAGACGACATCGGCATTATAATTTTATAATAACTTGAATAAAATGACATTTATATTTTTGTACAATTATAATTATTGTATTGACTGAACTAAAAGTTTTTAGGGCGGCGTTGAGTGACACTCAACACGCAATGCCTCCAGAATTCGGCAGAAAGAGGGGAACGGAGTGTCTTAACACCGATGTTCCCACTGCCTACCCTGCTGTGTGCGGGATACAGCGTGAAACTGAAAAATATATATATTATAAATTTTCGAATGAAATGGCGTTAATGCATTGGATAGAGTGCAATTGGCGCGTATAAAAAACATAATTGCGTTTAAATTATACATTTGAATAAAGAAAATGAAAGCTTAAATTAATTAATAATTAGTTGAAGCTTTCGATTTCGTAATAATTATAATACAAATATGTATAATACATATTTGTTACTAAGGAATTTGCACGTGATATGAACAAATGTATGTATTTTATATTAAATTGTAATAAATATTAAATATTACATATCACTTCTGATATATGAATAGACAATTATCTTAGCACGTGAAGAGTAAACAAACGATAGCCCACGCAAAAGTAAACTTAGATAATATATATTATATATATATATTACAATACTTAGAATAGGATGCTATGACGCTAGAGACCCTCGTGGCGCAGTGTGACTGTAAACACGACGGTTGTGTGTTCAATATCCGCTCGGAGAATACCTTATATGTTAATTAATTTTGCTTCCATACTCTGGAAGACTTACCGCGGCCGGAAACAATGCATCAAAAACCTTTTAACTTACTTTTAACCTTTTAACCAATTAAATACTACATTATTCCCTATATTTAATTACTCTGCGGAAAACGTTCAAATATATTTTCTGCAGGGAGTATAAGGCACACTGAGAGATTTCTCGAATTTCGGAAAAATAATAATTATGAAATAAGCCCTTGTTTCATAAATTTTCTACTGCTCTACCATTTTGAAGAAGTGACTTAATGGAGACAGAGTGTCTTAACACCAGGTTGCCTCTACTAATCCTGCTACGTGCAGAATACAGCGTGACGACAAATAAATATTCTTTCGAATTGAATTTGAACTGGTTACCATCACATATACGACAAAACTATTGTTTAAAGCGTCAAACAAAGATTGTTTGTATATTTAGTTGCGATAGTAAATAGAACATAAATAGGGTTAAAGATCCACAGGTTACATCGGTCGTCTGTTGTCTTCGCGTGTTGGCGTATTGTCTATATATCTACAATTTATAATGTATATTTGTCTTTGTTCACATTATATACATTATTTATTAGACTAGCTTTTGAGGCTTCTTTACGTGATCAAATGGAAATAAGTGAGAGTTATGTATCTATGACTAATTATGTCATATTATAGATTATAGCGTTCCTCTATAAGTAGACAATATAGTATAAAAATATTTTTTCAATACGGACCACTAGTTCCTGAGATAATGCGGTTAGCTAAACAAGCTTTTTATGCGAATGGGAATCAAACCCACTTCGACTATAAATTGAATCCATAGCTACCGACGTAGAATGTTATGATGTTCATAGTGTGTGAGTACGAAGCAAAAGTAAGAAAATAAGCACTCAATTATAAAGCAATTCCGTTCGATTCTTCTTTAATGGAATGACGCTATTAAAACCACCGATTTGTGAATTTTAAGCTGTAAATGTTGCTATTGCGTCATATGGAACAGATGTGAGGCATTTCATTAACCGACTTCCGCGTAAAAACTTAAGGTGTACGTATTTAAAACTTATACTTACTGATTTTTCATTATATATTGTATAAAAAATATAATTTAACGAATGTCTCAAGAGGAGAAAATCTAAGGTAAATTAAGAGGTACTTATTATATATATATATATATATATATATATACTTATATACGTTATATATGAACAATGGACATGTTATTTTATAGATAACGGTTCAAATTAATATTACGAAGGTTACAACAGTTTTAATTGATTAAATTTCAGAAACACAAATTTTTAAGTAATGAATTGGGCAAAGTTTGTGCAATTAAAAATAATATATAACCGTATATTCAAAAAAATCGTAAGATTCATTTTTTAGAAATCATAACTCCAAAAAAAATTAAATCGGCTTCACGCTGTATCCCGCACACAGCAGGCGAAGTCTGGGTCAATGCGCCCTCGTCGCCGCGTTATTAGCGCACTGTTAGTGTCTTAAAGGAAACCTGTCAATGCCTTGTTTTTGGTATATTTATGTATTCTCATACCATACGAGACGAAAACACATGCGTAGTTTTGGTGTCTTGTATACGCGATGATTGTGGATTCGATTCTTGTTCTGAGTAATATTGATTGTGAACAAAATATAACGCTATTGTCACGTTATAGCAATTATCAGTGTAGACATTGAAAGTACCTTTAGATTTAGGTCAATTTTTCGTGATGAGAACCTATCTACACTTATATTATTTACATTTAAATAAAAAAAAAACAATTTTTTCCCCACTTTTAAGTAATATATAAAGGCATTAAATTATACTTTATTAAATAGTGTTCAATTCCTACTTATTCTTACGTATCCAACCTGTCAATATTAGTTGCATTGTTTACAATATAGCGTTATATTGATGCATATAAAAGGCTTCCCTATCGTCCCTCACAGAATACGTGTTTAATAAAAAACGCAGGTGTCACCTGACGTCATGTTACAACGGTCGCGAGCTTGTAAGTACTCTATAAACAAGTGCAAGGAGAAATATTCTTATAAATAATATATATGTATGGATATTTATATTTTTATATTTTCCCTAACGCTGTAGTCCGCATATAGAGTAGGTAAAAACAACTTACTTGAGACAATTTCTAGACTCTACATTCTGGTGCAACAATGACGTATTTGCTGAAATTATTGAAAAAAAAACCGGTTGATGTCACTAGGGTCACTTGATTATTTTGTTGTACTTGAGGAAAATATATTTAAAAAAAAAACTATTTAAAAAATCAGGTTAAAGCCTTCACGATCACTAATAATATTATCAGCAGCACCTTGATGTTATCAGTGTTTACACTATTTGCTAATAAGCCGAGTGACTTCGAACGACCTTAGAGACTAGACGTTTTGTTTTATCAGCGTTACACGTTTGCCGCATTTTTTAGGGCAATAGAACGATCCGTCGTATCGCAGTGGAATGCATTATAGTAACGATGGCTGTGGGTTCACTTCGCCCTCGAGGGGATGAGCTACTTTCATTTCTTCGCTCTGGTAATAAGGCGAAGCGTTGCGTTGAGTTCTGCTACCGACATACAATGTCTCAAAAAATGAGAGTTGCTTGAAATCGGTGTGTCACGCTCTTTCCCGCATAACAACCTGTCATGCAGACAGAAGAAACATAGTGTTAATACACACCGTACCGCACGCACCATTCTTCACTCAACATTCTTTTGAGTGGAAATCGAATCTACAACCTTCGTTCATAGTCAGACGCTGCCTTACTGAGCCACGACAACCTCACTATAATAATATAATATGTATACATATTGATATACATAATGCAAAATCATCAACAACATTTTTAAAAGAATAATATAATTGATCAGTATTGACGGTCGAGCGTCGTGCGTTGAAATAAAATAACAAACAATCTATACGAATATATAATATATAAAATGTTGGCAATTACTTCGCTTAACCTTTGTACCCCTCTTAAATATTAACGTTTTATTAGTTAGTGTCGTTACATCATGTAACTCTTGGAAGGTCACTCTGGCTTCGACACCGTACAAATATATGGAAATATACACCTCTAACAGTCACGGAGAAAAATCGTTATTTTTTGTTCATACTTTTTTTTCGAGTTCGATATGTTTATCATGATATATACTTGACGTCATCGTGTCAACGTAGAGATTAATACAGTCGATGATTTTTTTTATTTATATTATCTTATTTATATTGGAATCTTTTTACTTATGTACCTCTCTTTACAAGCACAGAGGCCAAGGCCAAGGCATAATGATACAAGTGACACATTTATATATTTTTTATCTGTATAATACACATAATGTAACGAATATGACAAAAAAATCGATTTCAGAATTATAAACCATGATATTTATGATTATTTTTATGATATATTTCGAAAAGATATTCGAATTATAAATATTATTTATTTAAATAGATTTTTTATATGCACTTTTAAATCGTCGAATTAACGTATAAAGAAAAAAGCTACTACCGGCTGGGAAGGTAGTCTGAGTCTGCTAAGAAAAGCCGGCTCTTAAAACTCAATAGTTGTTATTTTCAAAAAATTTTCAAACATCTTTATCCTGTTAATATTTTTGCATAGTGTAATAAGCTTTAAATTGTTGTAGTGTCAAACCTAGCATACATTGCGAAATTTTATTATATACTCAGACCCATAAAATTATATTATATAGTTATAAATAATGTTGTTGTATTATAATTGTTGTATAGTTATAAGTAATGTACATGAATTAATTATTTTGTGACACATTGTTCACTTTATTGTATAATTATAGAATTAGTTATAAAATTATTTTAAAAAAAACTCATATAGCCTTAAAATAAGAAAATTGTTTTAATTGTCTTTTGTGGAAAAATCCTATTCATACTTTTCCCTCAAGAAGATATTTATCGCATATTACGTATAATCATCGCGTGAACCTATTAAAAGTTAGAGAATAAAAAATATATAATTTTATAGCCCCACTCTGTACCCCGATCACAGCAGGATAGGCAGGTGGATGCTGGAAACCAAGTGTTGAGACATTCTGGTCCCATTAAGATGCTTCTGTTTCCAGCTATCCGCCGAATTAGAGGCATTACGTCAAACGCTCGTGCCCCTGCGCCACAACTGGCGTCGTAAAAAATATATACTTAAAACATGTAAATTAAGCTATTATACTAAAAGCAAGCAAAAAAGCTAATAGATACACTTTACAAAGACTGAGTAAAAATGTATATTCAAGTAAAATTACCCATAATTATAAGCAAAAACATTCCATTTAGATTCATCTTAGTATACGTCGTACGAATACAATCTTGAGACCGCAATTATTTAAACGCGGCAGTTGCGCTTACGTCACCAAATGATGTAGGGTACTTCCACATTACATGTGTGACGCATTTACTTTACCTTCCAGACAAAATAAAATATGTTTAAGTTGAAAAAAAGCTATAATATATTTTAAAAGTGAATAACTTATAATAGAATTGAGACTATCGTGACTTCGAGCCATCCAAGGGTGTAGGGATGTACTCTACATGTCCACTTCATACATTTTTACTAACAAAAAGATAGTTCTGAAAAACTTTGAAAAACCTTCACACAAACATATCAGCTCAAAGCCAAAGTCAAGTCCAGACTAAGAGTCGACTAGAGTAGAGATTGATAATAGAGTGTTCCGTACAGAATAGGTATTATTCAGAAATAAGAGCGTTGGTATAGTTTATTTATAAGAAAAATATATTTATGTATTTATATATAAGGTAATCACAAGATTTCTAATCGAATAATTATGGAATCCAAATTCATACAATTATAAAATGGACTAAAAACTAAGAAAAAATCATTAAATTATTATAATTTACCGTTACTTTGATGTTGGTTCTGAATTTAATTTTAAGTTCATAAATATTTAAATTTTTATTTGTCGAAGACAATAAAATAATGCATTTAATTTTAACTTAATTAGCGATATCTTTTGTAATGAAACATTCACTAATTAACACTTTCCTAAAAAAAATCTTTTTTAAAAAAGGGCTCTCACACACAGAGAGACAGACAGACATGACAAATCTTAAAGTGTTCCGTTTTTTTCCATTCGACTATTGAAAGTTTTTGAAATAAATATAAACAAAAGACAATGTCGATATAAATAGAGAAGACTGAGATTTGAATTCACATCACTTATCCATCCAAAACTATTGGATTGAGCTGAGCGAAGCGCAGCTCTTGCAGGTCAAAAGTGTATCTCATTGTAATGCTACTCCTCCTGTATTGTTAAACCTACAGCTCTGAAATTTCGGGGACGTTGTGGAATAACCTAAGCCAGCGCGTGCGGATAAAACAGAAAATTTCGCAAAATTTTTGCAAAATTTTGCTCAACAGCCTCGCTCAACGCCACCCGCCGAGCACAGCAAGTGGCGGATCCTAGTAGAGTGTATAATAGACTACAAAGTATATTAAAATACCTATATAAAGCATAAACGAGTACATACACGCGAATCGATTATATAAAATGAATCCAGTTTTGTAGGAAAAAAAATATAAGTTTACCTTGGACTGTGCTCTCTTAACTCATTTTATCCTTATTTTGTTCGTAGCGCTATTATAATTTAAAGTTATTTTTAAAAAATTAAATTATGTGTTTTTTGTTCGTATTCTTACATACGTAGGATATGTACATAAAATGTATATATATTTTACTTAATTACCAAGATTTTTTGTGTCTAAATCATATTACCTATGTATGTAGATGTATTCATTGTTATAAATATAATGATCTTAAGCTATTATAATAAACGTATTATTATTAATTAAGCAATATTTTATATAATATAAAGGCAAAACTCAACGTCGCGTTTTAATATAGGCGATATAACATCACGTTAATAGTTTCAATGTGACTCACTGTAGAATGTGCCATACACAAGTCTAAATTATTTTCTTTCGACTAAGCGGACGAAGCCGCAGGTAAAATCTTGTCTATAGTAGATGAAATATTTAATTAGTGATTGTGAGTGAGGTATTAGCGCTAGTTTGATACATTCGCGCCGAGACTCGCGTCTTGTCACTCTCACTCACATTTCATGATTCTTGTGTAATGTCGGGAAAGGTACCCATTGTTCGTGAAGTCACACTTTCATGTACTTGTTGAGATTTAATTTTTCTTATTTATGTAATAGTTATATTGATTACACCATCGTGGCGTAGTGGTACGGTCTGATTGCGAATGCAATGATTCTGGGTTTGATTCTCACTCGGACTAGTTATTATGGGGGGAAGTAATTAACGCAACGGACGTTTAATTTTAAATGAATCATCCATCCAGTCATGCCTTATATTAAAATGTTTATATTATTTGTATTTGTATTTGTATGTATGTATGACGCCGTCGTGGCGCAGCGGCACAAGGGTGTAACTGTAACGCGACGATTGTGGGTTCGCTCTGGCTACCATGCTATATACATTATTTAATTAACCAATTTTCTCCTGTAAAGACCGAATCACCACTTTCCACAGAATTCTCGAGACCTTGGCGGATTGAAAAAAAATAGAACTTAGCGCTGCGCATTGGCTTACTTATATTTTAGTCCCAGAAAGACATATTACAAAATTCTCTTTACAAAAACGAAAACAAAAAAAATAATAATATTAAAATTTTAATTTTAATAAAATATTTTCAAGTAAACATTAATTTCGTGACCAACATTAGAATATTACAGCTATTAGGCCAAAGACTTCCATAGGTATTGGAGCATGGAGTGCGGGTCAGTCGGGTGTATTCTTGTAATTTCTAATGTAACTAATATTCATAATTTTTATTATTCGAGAAGATTGACTTATGTCGAAACTTATAATTTTATTTATAAATTCACGCTATATCCCGCATATACCAGGGTATGCAGAGAGATTATAGTGTTAAAGCACTCCGTAACCAATTTAAGTTTAGAGACATTGAGTGTTGAGTGGTGGAATGAAACGCTGCGCTAAATCTTGGTCTTGACTTTGACTTGATCTTGACTTGACTTGAGGAAATAAAAATAATTCAATCACCGAATTGTAATCGAACCCACAACTATCGCATTTGCAGTCAGTCACTGTGACGCTGTACCACTTCAACTATACCTAATGTAACCAATATTTTTGTTATTCAAGAAAATTGACTTGTGTCGAAACATATGAATATGTATCATTTTTTACCGGAAGTTGATTATCCAACGTTTAATCTGATTTGACTTTAACTTACAAAAACCGGAAACATAGGCGAATGGAGTGAAGAATACCTCTTTAATAAATGTGGCCGATTAGTAAATTCGCCAAATTATGATCCAGTCGGGGGATTTCTTAAAACCGTGGCAATTCACGCTGTAACACGCTTTACTCTAAATTACAATATATAAGTAAATGGTAGGTACAATAGATATCATCGATACTATTAACATGATAATAATAGTCTAGCACAAAAATATTTTTGCAATTCAAACCCGAGTTCCTGAGATTAGGGCGTTCATCTTTATTTTTTTCCCTCACTTAGCAGGGTAGGTAGAAGTCACCCAAGTGTTAAGACTCTCCGTTTCCATTAGACTTCCGTGGCCTTCTTTCCGTCGTTATCTAGAGACATTATGTGTTGAGTGGCGGAATTCGACCCCACTTTTTACCTCGTTCCCAACGATAGAAATGAAAATATTCAATAATTCATTTTCTCGAGTGGTAATCAAATCCACAACCATGTCAAGCCACACCTATAGCGTTTACAGTCACATGCTTATGTATCTGCGCCGCGACTTCTCTACAAGCTTCAGCTATATAATAAAATAGCAACTATAATATGATAACTAGTAAAGAATAATGAACATAAAAATGTAGTCGTAATTTTTGTATTTTAATATTCACATTATATTATACCATCAATGAACGACATGTAAAAATATTTGTTTGTTAATTTTAATGAACAAAAAACTTACGTATCAGTATTTTGGCTGTTGAATTATCTTATTTGTAATACGTAAAACATTAGCTGATGTAATTTACGATTTCGCAGTATCATCTTTAATAATAGATTCATTTAAAATTCAGGTTCCCAGAACAATGAGGTAATAATATGAAACAAGTTTCTGTTCATAAAACAATTACACGTTGATTCTCTAGCTTAACACGATGGTCGTGAATTCGATTTCTGATTAAAGGAAAATTGTCAAATTGATGAAAACGGTCAAACTAAGCACTTACATATTACAAGTTACGAAATAATCTATTATATATCTATACTGATATTATAACGCTAAATAGTTTGTTTGGCTGAACGCGTTAATCTCAGGAAACTCTCCAGAATTGAGGTACATTTTTTGTTTTAGTTTTGATTAATTAATTTATAATTTGCCTATTCGATTGAACGGGCAATGGGCAGGAAATCAAACCCAAAGTACTTCTTGTAATTGAAAGCGAGAATCGAAGTGTGAATAAGAATGTGCCATAGAGTCACATATTATTTCAAAAGGTTAGAAAGTTACTGTAGATTCATACTGTATTCCTCATGATGCTAAATGATGGAGATATTTTATGTCTGATATCATCCACCTACTAAGCGTATACGTTATTCTACAATTACCTACATACCTTTTTACCTTAGAAGGCTTGAATATATTATGAATCATGTCGCTATTTTTTTATAGATAAAGACATTTTAATAAGAGATAACTGGAATAACGGAACTTGTACATTAGGTAATTGAAAATTATTTAAAAAAATATATATGTATTTTAAAAAATAATAATGTTTATTTCCGCCCGAATAGTTTGCAGTTCGGTTAACGGGATCCAACGCTGGAATTTATATCATTATGAGGCCTATTTTTGACATGTATTTGTTATTATAATTTTTTATTTTTTCGTTCTTCGATTTTATAATTCAGTTGTAGAGGGTAGAAAACATAGAAGTGAGTGACTAGACATCTCTGTGCACTGTACAATCATACGAGAGTACTCGTAGGTCTCGAGCCTTTGTGCGCCGCTTATTAAATTTTTATAAATGTTAAGCCACCGTGGGTTCGGCTGACCTACGTAACCGTAAACGTGACAGTTGTGGGTTCGATTCCAACTCGGTGGAATCAAATATTTTCATTTGCTAGCGTTGGTAATAAAATAAAGCACAGCGTTGAGTTTCGCCTCTCAATACACACTGTCTCAAAAATGATTCTGTCCACTTACCCTGCAATGCGAAATGCAACTCGTGGCAGCTATATATTGTATTTTCAACAGTTTAATAAATAAAATACTATTTTAGTCCTCATACTATAATTAGCTATTTTTCCTAGCTATTTCTATATCGATATTTAAAGAAATAAAATCACTCATTAGGCCGTCATGGGGCAGCGAGGATCGAACCCACAACCGTCGAGTGACTAAACGCGACGGCTGTGGGTTCGATCCCCAAGCGAGGAAGTGGAATATTTATTTAAATTTATATTTTCCATTTCCTCGCTCTGGTGTTGAAGCAAAGCGCGGCGTTGAGTTCTGCCACTCAACACTCTATGCCTCCAGAAGTTGGCAGAAAGTGGGGAACGGAGTGTCTTAAGACTAGGTTCCCTCGGCCTACCCTGCTGCGTGCGGGATACAGCGTGATACAGCTGATTTAATTTTAAATTTAATTTAAAATCAGTCATTCAAGTATGGTCGTGTAATGCGTAAACATTGCATTATGCTGTTACTCAATGTTTGTAAAACATGATACGAGTACATACTGTACTCGCAGTCACACCTTCTGACATACTTCGCTACATATGTCTATATCTCCACTAATTATACCATTGCCAGCCGTTCTTACTCAGTGTGCTTTGTTAAATAACGTGCGTAGTGGGTTCGAATCTTATACTATTTTTGTTTCAATATTGACATATATTTTTATTTCAAATAAGAAGTTACAGACTTAGTTTTTGTAACGTTCTATAATTGAATATGGGAAGTTGTTGATAAGTTTTTCTCATGTCTCTTGCGGCCAGTCCGCTAAAAATAATATTATATATTTTTTCATGTATAGTATATTTTGACTCTATTTCAATTTCGTATGTAGCTTAGGAAATGCTTATAAATTTATGAAAAAAATTATCTTTATTTTCTAACTAGATTAAGTTTTTTACACTATGTATTTCATACCATAACAGCTATCAACTGAGTATAAACATACGGTCATATACGTCTAAAAGAACCACATTCAGACATCAAAGATCATTATAGAGAAGCCCATGTAAGACTTGTATATCCGTATGTTTACAGACAGCGAGCGAAAGTGAATCCGCCACGGCACCATACATAGTAAATCTTGATCGACGGAAATGCCATTTAATTTATACGAAGAAAAATGTCGTCGGTTACAACTCGCTATAAATATATGTAGATTTGAAAAAAATGGGACTAGGTGCAATTATATGCAATTTGACTGTCAAGACAATGGTGGTGGGTTCGATTCGTGCACAGGTTATATTTAATATAGTAAGTAAAGTAAACAAAAATTTAAAATACAATCGAAAATTTAACTGATACTTGTCAAGAACTATGTGACACAGAATAATAATTTATCAATATTGGAAGTGAAATAAGTAATCCATCCATTTAAATTATCCAAGCATGTTTTCAGGCGTGAAAAGAATGAATTTCACTCGTGGAAATCAACGCAGTGTCACAAAAATAGGGGCGACACTTAGAAAACGGAGTGTTTTAACACTAAGTTCCTTCTGCATAACCTGCTTTATGCTGTATACAGCGCGACCCTAAAACATTTAATAAGTTTTTGTCTAGTCATAGAGCAAGAATATCTAATAAAATTAACTTTTTCATCTAGAAATGGCAACATTAAATGAAAGTGGTCGGCAACAGGAAACGCAATTCACGGGAAAGTACGAGTACGTAGTTACGGTACGGCACAAACACAAGTTGTTTGTTTCTTACAAAATATATCACAGTATTAATGTCTTCTATCAAATAACTAAAAGTTTTTTTATCATTTCTCTAGGATAGGATATAGCCAGTATCTCTAAATATGTGAAAACGTAAACGTAGCTTCATAAATATATATTTTTTAAAAATTACCGTGAAAGCCTCATCAAAATTAGTTTAACATATATTCTTCAGGGAAATCAGAATTAACTAAAAATATTATAACCTCAGATGTGAAGTAGGTTCACGCTTTGCCTCGCATATTTAGTAGGTTGGTACAGTGAAAAAATAGAGTTAGGTCACTCTGATCACTACTTTTCATCTCGTTACCAAAACGAGGATATAAAAATCTCAATAATTTCACTCAATTAAATACATTCTAATTTACGTGACAAATGCGAAAATTTTCAAATGCCTTTCGCGTCTACTCTAGTTTTGTTCACATATAAACATGTAATAAATGAAAACATTATATTGATCATAAGTTTAAAATATGTATTGCGACTAACTAACTAGCTGGTGCCTGCGGTTTCGTCCGCATTGTGGAATGGGAATAACTAAGAGTCTTTAGTAAGTGCCCAGAGTAGCTCCGACCACAAATACTTTGAGTACATTGAAACGATTGACGTGATGTCTTTTATCTTCTTCTTCTATCTTAGCTGGATCTCTTTTTAACATGCATTCTCCTATTGTGTAATATTATTTCACTTTTTACGTATTCTTTACGGTAAATTCTTATTTGTGTGTTGGCGATGGTGCTCAATCGGCACGCTCGGAACGTTATAAACAAAAAACAACGACAACAATATATATTTCTTCGTTAAATAGATCAACACGAAAATGTTGTTATTTCATCCTACGTCAACTAAACAAACTTCAGTTTCATATATATTAAAAACACGTGAAGTATATATAGTATTAGAATTAAAAATTATGTAGATTTTCCTTATTTCCTTGTGTAAAGATTGTAACTAGTTCTATTTTCTTACGAAACATTATCTTGTACAGATATAACTTTTACTTTAGTCAGTAAATATAGTGGAAGTCGGTTCCTAATAACATATTAGGATATTCATAATACGCTTTTAGTATTATGCAACTGCCATTTTATAAGAATTTTACAGATAAAATATGCCGTACTACTAGTCTTTTGTTTCTTATCAACATGTTAATACCCACGAATGAGAATAGAACCCGCGGCCATTGCTTTTACAGCCAGATGTTATGCCGGTGTGCTACGACGGCTTCACGTATTTTCCTATCGATCATGTGAAAGGGAAATCCCAGTTCACCTTACGGTAAATCACCGTCGTTAAGATATTTAAAAAGAACAAAATAGCTGACGGCAGAAATTTAAACTACAAATGGTGTAATTTGTATGCATTCAGCTTATTGAATTTACATGAGAACGATCGACGGCTAACATTCAGTATTTATATGTTACACCAAAAAGTAAGGCACAAGCGTGCGTCAGTAAACGCGACAGGTTGTCGGTTCGATTTCCATTAAATACTTAATATTTTCATTTCGTAATGATAAATTTTCACGTTGTGGTTGTCGTTGTCAACAAAGATATTAACAACATAAATAAGTTGACAAGTGAAGGGTTTGTCTAAAAGTAGAGTGAAAGTTTAAAAATGTAATAAATTAGGATTACTGTATACGTGAAATAGCCGTTATCGAGATCCTCAGGTGTGATGTACCGATGGTAACTAGGGCATGGATACTATAAACGTAGTATTTGTATGCAGGCTCGGCGCGACCTTCGGAAGGCTGCGTGCGTCGTTTGGTTTAATGACCGTAAAAATTACTTGCTTTATATGTATATTAGGTGACCTGAGTGATAAAATGAAAAAAATAAATATTTAATTTCTTCAAGTGGGAACCGAACCCACTGCCTGTCTCCTTTACAGTTTACGCTATGCTACGCTTTATATACTAGTACATATATGTGTACGCTTTGTATACACAACCTTTAGTTAAAAATAATATTTACTTCCTGCATTCAGACAACTATCCAGTTCTCGTATATTGAGATAAATCGACACTGACATTACTTTTAAACGCAATTACGAAAATATGCAATCTCGTAGCCTTTTGTGGAAAATATTTTCGTATATTTTTGTTGTTAAAGTCGATTTATAAGTAACTACACGTATAGTAATTGTAGAAGAGAAGAGAAGGGAGGAAGAGAAATAAGACTTGGATTTCTTCGGTAAATTCGGTAGTAATTTCATCGGTAGTAAATTGAAATGTATTTTAAATTAGTTCTGTAGCAGTTGAAATACAAAATAAAAAAAAATCTTATTTGAAACTAATTGCTCAAACTAATAAAGAAAGCACAAAATTATCAATCAAAAATAGACGTGAAAACAAGATGACGCGTGCAAGTGAGTGACAAACGGACAAACAGTGTTAATAACGATGTGGGAGTACCTCGCTGTGCTATTGCTTGGATTTTGGCTTGGCGTTGCCATTTTCCTTTATGTGTCGTGCTTCTGGCTCGAGGAGATACTTGGTGAGTCGCTCATTACTAATTCTATATGTATGTATTTAAGATTTATTGTTAGAAAATGTCGGCATCTACGAGTACATAATTGAACATAATAAATCGTGCTATTTTATCTAACTGTACTATGCTCATGTCACGTATATAAATGAGTCAACTATGAAGGGCCTTGCCGCCATATATGACATCGGTCAAAGGTTTTGAAAATGTATTTAATAGTTCATAAATGTTAGACAAAAACAATGTTCCAGAATCCATCGTCATGCTGCAGCAGCACAGAGTCGGTCGAAGGGGGGTTGCGTTGCGTCTCTCCTCTCTCAGAAAAATCGCAATACTAGGTTCCCTCTGCCTATCCTGCTGTTATGCGAGATACATTACAAAACAAAAAAAATGTTTTAAAACCTTCTTTTTTAAAACATATGCTTGTAGCTAAATAATTATATATATACTACGTCATGTGTGGCATTTTGTGTATTTTTTAAAATAATTTAACCAACGCTTTTTGTGAATAAAAGTTATAATGATAGTAACTTGAACGCGTATTTTTTTTCTTGACAATTAAATTCACATGACTTTATGTGTATTATGTTTTTAAATGAGTAGGCTGATTTTGATTTAAATTTTCGTAGGCTAGGCAGAAGGAACCCTACTAAATAATTATATAGATTATATACAATTAATAATTTCCATAAATAGTGTTTTAATTACAAGAAAAAGATCAACACTCATTAAGAAGCGAATATCCCGAGAGATCATGAAAATGAAGCAAAAAAATTTGTAGCAATTAAATTATACGTAATTAATAAACATGAGCGCGCAGTTTTTTTGCCGTTGTAAATTATTATAGGCGATCTTCCAAGTTGAGACGGTCTTGAATAAAATATGGTATTTTATACGTTTATTTGCTTCTCATGTATAAAAAAAAAACATTTAGTGTTGAATCTCTGCGCAATGTAATACTCTATGCAATGTATTATTTCTTCACAAATGTTGGTGGAGTTCCATTGCTGTAGCAGGGTTTTAAACGCGTTGATTTTGAGAGAACAGAGAATTTGACACTAAGATATCTTTGCATACTCTGCTATATGCTAAAACTGAAAAAAATATATATAAAATAACCATCGAAGGCTAAACAAATATGACGCTTAAACTAACTATGACATTCAAATATAATGTGGTAATTATTTAAAACAAATTTAATATATTATTTTTCATTAACGAAATACGTTCTCAATATGTTGTTTTTAACAATGTCTTATGACGTCGAATTCATTGTTGGCTTGAAAATTATTTCAGTTATTGTCATTTATAAAGTGGCTCCAGGACAGCGGGTCTTTTTTTAGTTTTACAATGTACTCCGCATATAGCATATCTTATCTTTAATAATAAGTTGTAGGATCGATTCCCACTCGAGGAAATGAAATGTTTATTTACGTTTATATTTCCATTTCTTCGCACTAGTATCGAGGCAAAAGGCGGCGTTGAGTTCTGCCACTCAACACGCAATGCCTCCAGAATTAGGCGAAAAGTGGGTAACAGAGTGTCTTAACACTAGGTTTCCTTTGCCTACCCTGCTGTGCGCGGGATTCGGCGTGAAGTTAAGATACTATCTTTAATAAAGATTTCTTCCATTCAACTAGTGGGGATAGGGAAAAGTAAAGTTGTTTATTATTATGAATTCAATACATTCAAGAATACTCGTACCACTAGTACGGTACTGCTATGAGGAATGTTATTATCACCTATATTTCAGTCATTCATTTTCTTTTTTTTTTTAGAGATTTTAAACCTGTCCTTATAGATTGTACCTTGTACAGACAAACAAGTTATCTCTGAAATATCATTTTTCAAGAGAGAATGCTGCTTATTCAATTTTTTTTGTGTTATTTGGGAAAGAAAAATCGTTAGAAACGTATTAAAATTATAAATGCAAAGTTATTCAATTTGTTGCACTCAATCAACTGACTAATAATCAGCACGTTGTTCACCGCAGCACTGCCTTTGTTCCGAAAAACTATAGCAAACGTCACATCACTTTAACATCCTTTATTAATCTTACTTAATATTAATGTACTATATATATATATATATACTACAAAGGTCAAAGGTGCGAGTAAATGAAAATATTTCTTTTTTTTTCGTCACGCTGTATGCCGCACATAGCAGAGTAGGCAAAATATTCCCATTATAACAATTCCGTTCCCCACAATCCGCCGAATCTTTGAGGCATTGGGTGTTGACTGTCAACGAGAGCGAAACTCAACGCCGCGCTTGATCAGAGCGAGCAAATGAAAATATTAAAGAACATAATTAAAATGAAAATACATTATTTTTTCGATTGAGGATTTGGTGATCAAACTCATAAGCATAGTCAACCAATAATTATTATCATTTATCAGCAATAAATAAAGCGCAACGTTGAATTTCGCCACTCGAAGAACAGATTATCATAAAATTAGGTTCACTCTACGTGCTATGCGGCAAACAGCGTGAAACTAAATATTTTTTAACTTAAATATCACCAATTTTCTTACAGATCTACCTCAACAACGGTCCACACACCACGTGGGCGCTAGCGGTGCGCACGCGCAGCTAAAACGTTTAGTTGCCAGAGTTGTAGAGGAGGCCGCCGCCCTACCAGCGCTCGTGAGATACGCGGCAGAACCACATACACCGAGTGATTCTTCCACTTATGAAGACCTTTTGGCTAACGCTATTCTAAATAAGGTGATAAATTAATTTACTCGCAGTGTGACTGTTACAGGAGTGTTATAGGTTCGATCCCCACTCAAAAAAATGAATTATTATTTATTAATAGTTTAATTTCTTCGCTCTGGCAACAAGGTAAATTTTTCGGAAAGTGGGGAATGGAGTATCTTAACACTAATTCCCCCTACTAGCAGGCAGAGGGAACCTTGCAAAATTTCAACCCTCATTTCATCCCTTTAGGGTTAAAATTTTCGAAAATCCCTCCTCGTACATTTCAAAAATAAACATCTGTCCAAATTTCTTTTAACTACTCACAGAGGTCGCGGCGGATGTGCGTACGTCTTACCTCAGTCAGTATAAATATATAAGTTATGGAATAGTTGTAGCACGCGACTTCGTTTACATTAAATGCCACTTTTTCTCATTTCCCTATGAATATGGGGAAATCATATTTAACTCACGCATAGTTCCGGCTGCGCGCTATTTATATGGGAAAAGATAATACTAATATATAATATACATGTACGAGTCTTTTATTAAAATGACCAATACAACCTTCTAGAAAATTCTAAGTACACTATTGTATGAAGCAACGTTCCTGATGTCGAATCGATTTGCTGCACGCAACATAATTTTGCAACTGTGTATGTCTCGAATTATTTACTACTTTATTCGGTAATCACATAATATATTGCTTCAGCTTCACGCTGCATCCCACACACAGCAGGGCAGGGTAGGCAGAGGGAACCTGGACACTTAGTGCTACGGAACGGAACGGAGTGCAGTTCCCGTTAAGACATTTCCGTTCCCCACTTGTCCAGGTTGAAGTAGCAGTATGAAGCAAAAAAAATACTATTGAAAAAATAAAAAAATAAAAATAAAAAAATACTATTATTATTGAAGTTTTAAATGTAAATGCAGTAAGACATACAATTGTAGAAAGCAATTGTAAGATATTTATTTATACAAATATACAAATCCTTATTGGTCGATTACGCTTGTTGAACATATTCTATCCAATAAAACGATCCCAACACAACCTTAGCCGAGGAATCCATAAAAATTCTGCAATTATACAAACTACGCGCCATCTCTAATTTAGGGCTGTCACATTTTATTTTTGTTTTAGTTTACTTTTTTTATTACTACTTAATAAATAATTTTCTACATTCCCTAAGTTCCTCGTTAAACGTAGATAAATTATATATAATATCTATTTCAGTTTATGAAAGTGATTTAACGTTCTACAAATTTACTTTTTTATTATTATAAAAGTAAATTATAAATATTTACATATCAAGTCTTATTATGGAATGTTACAATTGAATATAATGCCAAAAATTCTAAAAAATCTTATCACTTTATGGCTGAGCAAAAGATATAGATGCTATAAATATACATACAGATATCTGGAATCTCGATTAGTATTATGTTAAGAATAATATTAAAAAGATTTAATAACGTCATGTCATATTAAAAATAAATCATTAGTTTCGTTTTTTTATCATTTGTCGACATCGATTACACTTTTTATAATAACCAATTATTTTTAATATCTTATGTTATTCTAAATTTTTATTTATTTTTTCATATATTTATTTAAATATCAGTCAAAACCAGATCTAAAAAAAAAAACGATTCTAGCTTTAAAAAATATAATCCAATACAATATACATAGATTTGACGATAAACTATCTTCGAGATAGGCGTTATCAAGATAACGGGATCGACTCGGACCACAGATAGACCAGTATTCACTATAAAGAAATGGTAAATATTAATTGCTCCTCATAATTAGCGTGTAAGTTATGCAGATCTTGTATTTCTCTTTCCTCCATAGATCTCTCATTTTTCTCCTCTTCCCGTAACAAATGTTAGCATGTTGTCATCATTGTATATGACGCTTGTGGTGTTTATGTTGTATGTTGCTAGCTGGGTGAGTGACTTTATAGTTTTTTATTAATTTTTCCTAAAATTTATCTAATATTAGTGTTTTTTATGTTGTGCATTTATTGGTGCTTACATAATATATGATGTGAACAAAGTGCAAATTATATAAACGTGGAAATATATAGATAATAAATATATATTTTTAGAATGATTTGGTCTGTCGGTATAGTGATAAGTATAAACTGACTGGACAATTGACCGAAGGTCCCAAGTTTCATAGTGATTTAGAAATAAAAATTTTAGAATTGGCGATATATATTTGTAAATTGTTTAAGTTTTATGTACCTAAATATTATATATAATATATATTTTGTTATTTTTTATTCATGAAACACAAAGACATACTTCCACTTTAAATGATTGAAAATATACAATATTTCAACCCTACTCATTTAAATAAAATTAAAGAGAAATACATACATTGTTGACTTGATTCAATTAATATATTGTTGTAAATGTGACAACCCTGCAGTACCTACACAGTGTTCCGTCACACTTGCACCGTAGCGGTGTTGTGACCGATCTCTCCCGTGAGAGCGTTTGTTTTTCACAATAATTTATAATTATAAAGTATCTCACCCAGCGACCAACATAATATCATTGTATTGTGCCTTTTTGCCGAGATGTTCTATAATCTGATCGTAGCCTACTTTCCCGATGGAAACGAGGTATTGTTATTGAATTTTCTTTATTTTTTGCTTTATTACAATTTATTATTTTGCAATTTACATTATAAAATAAAAATGTGTATATATGCGTCTGTGAAAACGGAGTGTTTTGACTTTAATTTCTCTCTACTATTACTACTCTCTGCTATACGGGAAAAAAAGAGTTCAATGTTTATGAGCTTTTATTAGTGTGGGACTGAAAATTCTAGAAAACTATTATATAAGTCCTAATTAATTTTCATTTTAAATAATGTATAATGATAAAGATTAAAAAGATTATAAAATTTGCTGTTGCGCTTGAAGTACGTAATTTTGAGATACACAACATAATATAATGCATATTTTTGCTATCGAATTATTTTTTTAATCTTTATATTTAATTTAGAATAGTTTAACAAATATACGTTAAACCTCTTCGCGTCTTTTTTGATGAAACTTTTTAAATGGTTTGCTTACAATCTCTTGTATTATTGGTGCATATGAAGAACATACTCACACTGTTGCAACGATAGTAATCTAACCTAAAATTAAGATTGTTAACAGAGTAAAGTTTTCCCACAAATTGCAATCTTCCCGAGTTAGATCGCTTTTATTCTGAGAGTGCTGTGGATACGTACGTTAGTAAACAAATAATAATCGATATTATCTTATGTGTAACTAAGTAGCGTTTTATATACACCTTCGTTTGGTTCAACTGTGACATACTTGCACATTTCTGCGTGTTTATAACAAACAGTCATTTAAAATGAAATAATTTATTCTTTAAAAAATCTACATTATTGGCATCATGTTTAGAAAATCGTAGATATGTGATTTATATGCCGTTAATGATAATACTTATCAAAAATTAAATTACAATCGTTGGGGAGCTGCAGCTAATTAACCAATTATTTGATAAGATACTTAAAATTTTACTGTGAAACTATCATTTCATTGTGTATAAAAATAGATATTTCTTTACCTAGCAGTTTATTTAATTTTAGCATGGTAGTGACGCTGCACCAGGTCGGTTATTTAAAATAATCGAATTGAATTAAAAAGGAAGAGAGTATCTCTTCCTTTTTAAAGCCGGTAAAAAATATGTTATAGCAAATTGAGGGTGTCATATGCAATAACTAACTTAACAAAACAGTTGATTCGTTTCATTTTCGCTTCGCTTCACTCTGGCACCAAGGCAAAAGACCATCGTTGAGTTCTGCCACTCAACCCGCCATTACCTTGAAAACATCAGCGGAAAGTGGGGAAGTTTTCTATCACTAGGTTCCCTCGGCGTACTGAAATCCCGGACTGAGACGGGAAAATGTGTATTTTCCACTTTATATTTTTTTTTAATTTTGATTTTTCATTTTATTTTACATATAATGAAGATAATTTCATTATTTTCAGGTTATCGAACGATATCAAACAGAAAGCGGATCTGGTGGTCGCAGCAGTGGCATACACTCAGCTAGTGCCAGTCCTTCACCCTCGGATAGATCTTCTCCAAGATCTATTAACTCTAGGAACAATAGAGACATTACTCCTCCAGTAAGTTAAACATATGAATATTACAGTAAATAAATCATGTATTTGCCGCAACAAATAACTGAGACTACCAATTTTTAGCTTTTAAGCAAGTTTTGAGATTCGTGTTAGGTATTTATTTTATTATAAATAAAAGAAACAGGACAGGATGAATTAAACAGTACTAAAATACAAAAGTACTTAAGTGATTGCTTACCACTTACAAATTTAACATATTCTATAATATTTTTTTCGATAAAGCCCCCAAACATGGCCTATTCTTAATACTAACTTGGCACTTTATGATAAGCAATTTTTTAATTGCATGCCATTTTTAGCTCCGTGCAGATGATGATGCGTCTGACTGGGAAGAAGGTGAGGCAACAGATGAGGCAGTCGAGGTGCCCCGACGCGTCCCCTTCCCGGAGTATGGAGGTGACATAGTGCATGCTTCAGGTAATTTAAAATAAAACGGAGGTAAAAAATTATTTTTCTGTTTACCCCATAAAATATTACTTAAAATTATTTTTCTTTCTTGTAATAGTGGATAAAAACTATAATTATTCACATTTTTTTAAATTTATTTATTATAAAAATATCAATAATTTATATGTAGGTATTCTCTTGTTGAAAAACTTCTTATATTTACATAATTGAATAATTGTTTTTTTTCTTTAACTATATATTTACTTCAGTTGTGCAACTCTAATCCAATTAAAGAGATCGATTAAAATTCCGAGTCAGCTTTATATGAATAATAAAATCAACATATATATTTATATCCACATTTCAGACAATGAATACCGAGACTTTGATGAAGTTTCGGGCAGCGACATACAAGCAGTGGACGGCACTTGGGAGGAAAACTGGCTTTTCCAAAAGAAAAAGATAAAGAACATTCAATCAGCACCTGTACCTATGCTCGTTCCAAACTCTAACACTCAATATAGAGCACTCATTGGCGATAGAGATGCTGACGACACCACAGACCTTTCCGACAATGCTAGTGATAACGAAGAAACAGACGTTGAATATAAAAGTGATATTAAGAAAGTTCTCGATTCAAAACACGTGATTGGTGGCAAACCCAAAATAGATGAAACATTAGATTTTGAACCAGATAGTCTAATGATAATTGAAGACGAAGATGTTACACAAGCTAAAAATGAGCTAACAGAATCTGAAGATACAGTAGATTCTGGGTTAATTCAAAAGAATGTGAGTAATGGTAATATTACATATAACGACAAAGATGAAAGTCACAATTCAATATTAGTACTCGGAGTGAACAGTGGACCACTACCTAAAACGGAGTTTAATCTCAAAGAAGAAATACACAGAACAGTGTTAAATGGACACGCTGAGAATGACTTGTATGAAGAAATGGGAGAAGACAGTATTGAGGCTAGTTTTTCTCTCAGTAAAGGTAAAACAGTATTGAATTGAATTGATAGAAAACATAATGTACTTAATTATACAACAAACGAAATTTCAGAAGCCACCAACACTCTTCGCTCGGAATGTGAGAAATCTTATGAAGAAACAGAAGCAGTCCCTGTGCAGAGGTATGCAGACAGCTTACGGAGAAAACACTTCGATGAACCTCAACAGTGAGTTGTCAAAGTTGCTCATTATGTAATTTTCTTGATTTTTTATTTTTCTAATTTAAATATAGTAAAATCTATATTTAATGTTGTTTTTTTCACGTTTTAGGGTTCAACATGATCAGGACGATTTGATCCCAGGTAACTTCGCATTTTTATTCAATTTCATTAAAATACAAAATTAAATTATTATTATATCCCTTTCTTTTATTTTTAGGTTCTATAGCAGACAGAGAACGCAAAAAGTGGCTTAATTACGTTGATATGCCAAACAACCCATATTCTCCTGAAGCAATAAAGAAGAGACTCTCAACTAAAAGCACATCTTCACTTTTCGATTCTATAACTTCCAAAAAAGAAGTAGATGATAAAAATATATCAAATAATAATAATAACAATGACAAAAACCTTAAAAAGCAAAATTCTTTAAATGAATCTAAGTTATATTCTAGAGTCAATACTGAAAATATAAAAGTAAATGACAGAAGATCAATGAGTCCATCACATAGAGTTTTAAAAGTTGAACTCTCAGATGAAATTCCACAGTACAAACGGTAGGAAAAACTCATTTATTTCATAATTTACACTGATGTAAAGTTTCCTTGGAATTTTCTTAAAATTTTTTTTGTTATGAATTAAAAGTTTTGTATAAATCTATTTATTCGTCTTTGAATAAAATTATGATTTAAAAAAAATATTGTTGTAGATATGATCGAGATTACTATATCAAAGAAGCGAGATCATCTTCTGGAGAGCGAAAGAAAAACAGCTTCAGCAGCGCCAGTTCTCTATCAAGTTCCATAAACAAATCGACCAGCTTAGAGAATTTCGATAGGGAGTTCGCACCTGTAAGTGCCAGCAGCTCCTTGAGTGACCTCGAAGGCATCGCTCTTCATACAAGCATAAATCGCAACGTCTTCAGCCCCAGACATGCGAGTCCCAATTTTGCTATCAATCCCATTTTCGAAAACCCCGATAGATATGACGGTAGTGAAGAGTTCAGTACTCCTCATCTTAGACATACCCACAATGAGTTCTCACGTAGCCATACTGAAAATTTTGAAGGATACAGAAACGATTCTCTTAATGACACCTTTAACCATCACGTCTGTAGCAAGTCCCAACGTGAAGATATGTTTAAAATCAATAATAGTCCAACCGACGCAGATGAAATAAGCGATGTAGTTAGACTAAAAATACCAAATAAACCGGAAATTACTGACCATCTTTTCGAAAAGTACGCTGACCTTAGAAGTAACACAATGAGAAGCGAGTACGTTCGTAAGCGACGACCAGGCATCAATATAGCTTTCGGTGGGAGCGTCAGGTTAAAAGGTTTTCATGGAGAACTTTGGTGATTCTACCCTTTAGTTCCAATTAGTACACCTCACTCTAGTTTTTTCTGACAATGAGATATCCCAACCGACAGGACGACTCTTCATTTACTATGTTTTTACCAACATAGCGTTTACTTATAAATTAATATATTATATTCATGCGATGACATGGTGAAAGGATATTATTATACCATTATTAATTAAACTATCTTCGTTTATACTAAATCATTTGTGTGAAAGTTTTAGCATGATAAATATTTCGACTGACTAACAGCACTATGCACTAGTGTAGCGACTAGAACAGCACTCATAGACTTGTGCCCTTTAAAGTTTTCAGTATAACAAGAGTAATCCTCCAACAAGTTAGTGGTGAGTTTTGTAAGTTTTTGGCGAAAAAACTACTTTCGACTAACAAAGCTTCTCATATCACTAACAACTCTAAGCTTTCTCACCGCCGCCATCTTTAACGACGTCAGCACCGACGCTTCAATAATAATATTACATACCACCATTTAATAACTTAAATACAGCACGAACTAATATAGAAATTCTATTTTTAACGTTATCTAACTTAACCTTCTTTTCTTAATGTGGGGCTTACACTTGTATTATTAAATATATTTATAATTATTATTCTATGATTCTAGCTAAGTTTTCAGCAACGTGGTTGACTTATCTAACGTAGTCCTGATATTAACAAAATAGTTTATTTATGTAGTACTTTGAAACAAATGAACGAATTTTGACTGCGACACTGAATTCTTATCTCGTTATCATTAAATCAAAGTTTCTTTTTTAATATTTCGTCAAGAGATAACTTCTATCATTAAGTATGACATAGCAATTAAACTTTCAGGGACTATTGATACAACAGTTCAATACCATCGCTACTAATCAGCAGTACACAATATTCAGTGCTAAAGATAAAGAAAACATATCAATTACAACGATGCCTTCCGAATATAAAAATGAAATTATCATAGAATACGAAGACGCCAACGAGCATACATTATTTCCAAATAAATCTGAATATGCAGATGAAGAAACAGATAAGAAATTCGAAGAAATATTACAGTCTGCGTATAACTCTGACAAAATTATACCCACAATAGATAATAATGAACGGGAAAAATCGCCTATAAGCATCGAGAACTCAACAACATCAAGTATGGAAGATTCAATTAAAATTTATAACGTACAAACGGGTGAGATTGTGAAATGTAAACCAGAAGATAAGGTATCAACGAGATACGAAACTGACAGAAATGACAACATCGACATGGTAGATAAGAATGCGGGAGAAACCGAAACACTCAGTGAAAGGAGTGATGTTACAGATGACGCAGTGATAATTGACAGTTTAAAAGCTGATGACCAAGAAGAGAACAGTGAAATAGATGAACTAGCACATTTACCAAGCGTGAAGGAGCTGGCAAAAAAGTTTGTGAGCATGGAGAGCCTCAGTGAACCGGTGAAGGTCAGTCGTTATGTGAATGATTACTTTACTTTGATGCATCATATGAAATGCACAGAAATAAAATTGGATTATTTTATTTTGTACTCTCCCAGTATTTACAGGCATATATTATAGACATTGCTCTACCTCTATTTTTATATGAGTTCTATGCACAAAAATTTAAATAAGATGTATGTAGTTATCGAGTTATTTTCCTTCTTAGTATTTTTTACCTACTTAGATAATTTTTGTGAGGCCGTCGTGGCACAAAGATGTGACTGTGACACGAAGGTTGTGGGTTCGATCCCCACTCAAAAGAATGAATTATTATATCTTAATATTTTCATTTCATCACTCTGGAACCACGGCAAAAAGCCCAACGTTGAGTTCCGCCATTCAAAACATAATGCCTTTTAATATTCGGTGTAGAGTGGGGAACAGAGTGTCTTAACACTAGATTGGAATCTGCCTACATTACTGTACATATTTGTACATATTGGGATACAACGTAAAACTGATTTTTTTTAAAACATTTTTGTACCTAAAATTTAAATTTAATTTAATTGAAGATATATTTATAATACATATAAAATACAGAACACCTAAATATTATTTGTGTTCGGTTATTTATCTAAGAGCGTCTGATTTCATGTTAATTGATAGAGTGTTTCTCAAAATTTACGAAAGCTATAAAGTTAATACTATTATCGTGAATATTAAGACTTACATGCAAATTTTGTGACATTTATGTAACATTGACGTGTTTCATTGTGATGACGATATTAAATTATTTGGGCACGTATGACTCATGTACTCATAAATGTTAGGTATCGGATAAAATAACTACTCATACAAGACAAATACTTATTATTAAAACACAATAAGGGTGTGACTGTTACGCGACGGTTGTGGGTTCGATTCCCACTCGAGGAGGCGAAATATTTATTTACGCGGCGTTGAGTTCGGCCACTCAACACGCAATGCCTCCAGAAATCGGCAGAAAGTTGAGAACGGAATTTCTCAACACTAGGCTTCCTCTGCCTGCTGCCTGCTCTGACACAGCAAGGTGTGTGCGGGATACAGCGTGAAGCTGAGTATTAAAATTTTACAAAAATAGACTTGATTTGAAAGAATACTTAAACTTACTTAATACCTAGTAGGGAGGCTTTGACTTATACAAACTATAGATATAAAATTTTATTAAAAATATTAAAAGCTACTGGAAACATTAAAATCAATTCAAGTTCAATTACAGCAACCGCAACCAGTTTTGAAGAGGCACAGAAGCAAAGAAAACATACTAAGTCCCGATATCAAAGAAAAGTCCGGCAGCAAGTTGTCATACATGCACAGTCTCACCGCGAGGAGTATTTCAAAAGAATTTCGTGAAGAATTAAAATTATCCATGGCTACTCCACTTACTGTTCCTGGAGGTGCCAAAGAGTTACCTGAAGGCGAAGAAATCACGAGGGAGTCCAGTAGACCAGGCAGCCCTGTACCCGAGCCAGGAACTATTAAATCGAAACTAGCTTTCTTCGAAAGTCTTAAAAATAAGTTAACAAAGTAATTATTGAATCTTCTTTAGAGCAAGTCTCGAAAATGCTTATTTATTTAAT